>VFFE01007085.1:330985-365927 GCA_008921705.1 Burhinus oedicnemus
CAGCTGTGGAGGCTGTGTGTAAGAAGCACTGAATTATTTTTTTTTCTTCCCCAAATCAGTGATGTAAACCAGGTCTGAAGTGAATTTTGACAAACCAAACAAAAAACAAGCAACAAAGCAAATGCTGTAAGTTGTCTTACAGGAAAATAAAGCAAACCTAAAAAAAATGAAATAAATAGAATTTGAACATCTGCTTCTCAATCACAAAACCATTAACCATGGTAATAAGAAATGTAGAAAATGGTATCTGAAAAGAACACAATCTTCCCAAAGAACTATTCAGCAACAGTTGTCAATGTCAATACTGTAAATGTTGATTTTGGAAAAAAATGACTGAAAAACAGTTTTAAAATAAAATTGTATTCTAAATACTAATGCAAAATGTTATTTATTCAATCTCCTGTGGGAAGTGTGGAGAACTAATATACATATCCTTTATGAGCAGAAAAGTTAATATATTTAGGACCTGGTATCTTTGATAACTCAGTGTAGGGGGATGTACACTGGACTGCGTTCAGTAACCTTTACAAACATGACTCTTTAAAGGAGGTTAAAGAAATACAATCCCAGGTGAAAGCAACTATACCTCTTTTTGCAATATTCATCCTTGTAGAATCAGTGTCTTCCAGTGCTCTTTAAAAGGTTTTGCATCCAAGGACATCTACTTGCTATTTCTAACCTGTTTTTTCTATCCATTTGCTAGGTTACAGTCCAACATAACGGAACTTACTGAGATGATTCTTCTGTTAGGTTAATTTTCTACATAACATATTTTAAACATACTTACTGGTCTTCCTCGCTCTCCTCTTGGACCAACAGGTCCTTGAATACCCAGCGTACCCGGAGGTCCCTTTCAATAAAAAAAACACGCCGACCATCAATTAATGTTGTTCTAATATCAGTTACTATCGACACTTTATCACATTTGCTGTAACACTACTTACTTGAAATCCGTTGAACCCTGGATCCCCAGGTTCCCCCTAAAAAACCCAAAGAAGTAAAAAATGCATAAATACTATATACAAAATTGAATAAAATCTTTTTCTCACTCATTAATTTTTTTTCTTATTCCAAAAACTAATCATTGCATACAATGCTACACAAACCCTTACATACAGATGCATTCAATATAGGAGTTGAGGTAAGCGAACGTGGGCTACATGGATTTTGTACTTACTATATATAGTATAGCTGCATGCAATACACTAAGAGGGTACAAAGTTGGCTAGGGAAATTAGGAATCCAAACTACAAGGTGAAATGGACAACAGACGACGTTTAATTCTTTTTTGAAAAATCCTATCTAACTAGTGGCTTAATTAGGGCTATAACCTTAGTTGAAATGTACAAGCTCATTTTTCATGAGTTGCATGGGAATTACCGAATCATTTTGATTCTCTTCTGAGTCACTAAAAGCATTTGGAACATACTGTTTTCAGTGACCACATATTTTAACTGCAGTACATGTTGAAATGTTTTTTGAAATTGGATCCAAAAATGTTCTAGCGCAAAGACCTTCCAATACCCATAAATAATGCGGTATTCAGTCCAGACACCTTCAATCATTTTGAAGAGCATCCTAACCATCTACTTAATTTGAGTTTAGTTAACAGAATAATTAGTAGGATCAAGTACTTTCTGAAACGAATACAGGTGTCAGTATCCATCCTTGGTCACAATATACTTGAGCAATTCTTAATCATTGCATAATCACTCCTAATTACTAACAAGTGCAGATTTAAAGAGTTTCTGAAAGGAAGAGAAGATTCCATTAAAAAATACAGGCAACTTAGAAATGTGTCAACAGAGAAACCTATTTTGGCAAACATCACTGGCACAAAATATACATAAATGATGTCAGCAGGTCCCTTCTAAGCTGAGTACAGCTCAGATGTAGCTCTGTACATAAATTTGTCACAATTTATACTCTAACAGCATATGTAACCCCTTATCTTTATCTGATACCTTCAAGTTATACGAGACTATATATACGAGAAAAAGCTACAAGTGATTACAAAACAAATTTTAAGGATTAGATACAGTAAAAGCACCCATAGGAATACTTGGGATTTACTAAATAACTAAATAATATATTGAAGCATATTTTATCCCAAGTCAATGAAACTCCTCCATGAAAATTACACGGAAAGGATGCTAATATTAAATAGAATCATTCAATGGACAAAATATGACAAAGGAATGATTTTGCCATGCATGATACAAAGGTAGTCACTGAATGAAGAGGGTAATACTTGAACTACAACATCTCCAGTGCCTCTGCAGTCCAGCTGTAGGCTAGAATTTCTTGCAAATAACTGAGTGGAGAGATTTTTTTCCCTGGGTATCAGATAGACTTTGCTGTAACCAGCAAAAGTAGAAGCTGCCTTGCAAAGCCTACATAGAATCCAAGTGGGCGTCCTGGGTTGTGTCCGTCAGAGTGTAAGAAAAAAGTAACTCTCCATCATCTGCCTGTAAAACAGTACTGAGCATGAATAACTCACAGGAGTTACAGACGTACCCTGTACCGGCTTGCGATGTCTGGTGGCAGTATATAGGGCTCCCCCTTCTGGCCCTTTGGCCCCTGGACTCCCTGGAGGTGACCAAGAAAATAACAGAAGTAAGCTTTCATATCATATATGTTAACACATAAACAGCTAAGAGCAATGAAAAATATTTGTTGGGGTTTTCATGAGTATATACATACTGCTGTTCAGAGGCAGAGACTCTGCCTAGCTTTGGAAAGTCATGGTTTAAAAACAAAGCGTAAACCCTCACAGTACATAAAAGAATGAATTTCCGATTCTGGGAGAAGAACCCCCCATTATTTGGGAGTGGTATTATGGGGTCGCACCACTGAGCCAGAGCAGCAGCTGCAGCTCCCCAGGGCTGACACATGCCCTGGTAAATCCAGGAGCCCCACTGCTCAGCTCAGCACGATCCTACGTATCGCGCCATGGAAAGCCAATACTTTGGTCATGGGGCAGAGAAAGAAAAGGTTACTTTCATCAGGAATTGTGAGTTTAATATTCTTTTATTGCTGTTGGATAAAGCTGTACAGGTTTTCCTGAAGTAATCTCCCCACAAGACCTACATGACATGTATACCTCTGGGCAGAGTGCCCAGCCCTGGCTGCAATTTAATAACTAAGCACAGTGCAGCGTGTCCATGGTAAGTCCGCATGGATGCTCTGCTAGGCCAAAAGGGAGCTCCATTAAGAGATGTCCCAGTCACTTCCAACACACGCATGAATGAAAGTCACTTCAGCAATGACCTTAGCTTCAGGTACTCGCTGCCAGCTACTTACAATGGTACCAGGGAAACCAGAGAATCCGGGACTTCCCGAGTCACCAGGGTCACCTACTGTCCCATTACAGCCATCATGACCTGGTTTCCCCCTTGATCCTGGCTGCCCTGGATGACCCTGTGGAGGAAAAAAAAAAAAAGTGTTTATCTATCCATCTGTTTCTAGTTTTCCTTTTCCTGTAGTCACACAGTATTTAGACATTCTCACATTAAGCCCAAGGCTTGGATCCATGGGAAACTATGATTTTCAAAGACAGAAACAGACAGTGCCTTTTTTTAATATAGCTGCAGCTTGAACCAGATGCCCCAGACAGCCTGAAAAAATGAGTAGTGAAGGACCTTACAGAAAGGGTAGGAAAGCTATGTTCAATACAGGCTCTGTTAAGCAGAGAACTAAGCCAGATGAGGCTGCTGTGCAGGGAGCCACCAAGAACTGGGATTGTTAAGCATTTCAGTCCTTCACACTGCAAGAGTGGGAAGAAAGGTTCCTCGCTGGCTTTGAACAACTTCCAAACCGGGAAAAAAGTCAGAGATGCTTTTGGAGCTAGGTTGAGTGTCACAATGAGGCTGTAAGTATGGAAGAAAACAGCAGGGCTCAAAGCAAGGGAGCCGTGGGCACTGCAGAACCTCCACATGGAGCCTCTGAAAAGTTACTCCTGTCTCAAACTGGATTTCCATTGCTGTGCCTACATTCACCTTAATTGCTGTCGCTTCTGGTTTGCACTGAGGCTGATGAGAAGCAAATCTGCCCTTGAGCAGCTCTTTCATCCAGGGGACTTAGTCAGAAAAACTAGAAACTAACATAAAACATTTCTTCCTCTCCTGTCTCTAGAGCAAGAGTTTTCTCTTTGCTTCTGCTCCCTTGCTTAAAAGAAAAAGAAATCTGCCCACATCCTTATCTAGCTCCATCAAGTACTGACATTCCTCACCCTAGAAGAGATTCAGGCTTGCCACCATCCTCTCTTGGCCTCCAGCCCCACATCACAGAACTGTGCCATTATAGTTCGTACATGTGCCCATCCATCTGCCTTCCGATGGCCAGTGTTAAGTCTCGGCCTGAGAAAACTGGTTGGAGAATGTAAGCAAGTGGGAAGGGAAAGGGAGCTTGAGGACAGGACACAAAGAACATGCAGGTTCAAGTGCTGTCTGAAGGTATTTATCCCTCACAATGCAATGTGCAGAGGTCGGGAAGGTAGGGCTAAAAAGGAAAACTTGCTCAGGTAAGAGAAACAGTCCAGCTATAGCAACGTGGAGCTTCAGAAGGAAGTGATTTACTCTCCTTCCCAGGATGTGCTAGAAAAAACTCAGTATGACCTGGTGAGTTGAACAAGATCCTTGGCTTCAGGAGTGTTATTAGGAATGGGAAAGAAGGTCTTTTGCTTTTCCTTTAAGAGTGAGAAAGAAGGAGAGGAGGAAGATTGTGAGAGAGAAAGCCCTGAAACTCGATAGGGAGCTCTTCTGGAAACAAAAAAGGGTGAAAGCAGAGTGGATGTGGATGCGTGGGCTGCAGAGCGGGGCCCCGGTGTCAGGGAGCACTACAAAAGAAACCCAAGCCTGGGAACTCTGTCCAGGGATTCCAGTGACTCAGATTTCTTTGTTATTTTATGACACAAGATGTAAAGAAGTGTAAGCTGGGAAAATACTGTGCTGTGAACTTTACCCGGTTTTCCTCTTTGAATATTTCAGTTTCATGGACCTGGTCAATTTGTTCAAAGTTTGACACTGTTTAGCGTTCAGTAAGTTTTTTAAGACTATCTCAAGCATGCCATATGAGCTATAAAGCAAATAACAACAGTTAGCATTCTTAAAATCATTGGTCTTTCTATGTGCTTTACAACTCTGAGATAATTAAGGAATGACCCACTGGTGTCCTTCACTCACAAGCTTAAGAGATGTGAAGCAGCTCTTTCCTACAAAAGAACACGCTTAGCTGGGTAACCTCCAGGGACACCGGAAATTTCCATCCTTTCTTGTCCCCTTTACAAGGGGAGTTCTCCATAGGACAAAGCAAATGGACCTTAATTATCTGAGGGAATGAGAGGGAGCACAGATTCTGTTCTCTTGTTGTGTATTTGCAGTTCCACTCACTTCAACGAATACCCTTAGCTTAAAAGTGTGTACGTGTCTGATGCAGAATTTAGCCCAGAGATTTTAATTAAAATACAAAGGCTTTAAACTAGCCTGTAATATTTGCAGTTGGTGATTTCTTAAAGATGAGGTAACCGGCTACTTACAGGAATGCCATCTGCTCCGGGGAATCCAGTGACTCCTCTTTGCCCCTAGAGTGAAACAGCACAATTAAAACAATGTTCTGCCCAGTATTTTGCTCATTAGCTAAAACATCTGATATTCAAAAGTTACCACTTCTCCTTTGGGCCCGCTTATTCCTGGATATCCTCTTTCACCTTTGTGACCTTTGGGACCTTGCACTCCTGGGATCCCCATCAATCCTGGCGGTCCAGTGAACCCCTGTGATCCAAGGAGTCCTGGCTGGCCCTGATAAAAATAATAATAAAGCATTTATTTAGGAACAGTTGTGATGCATGAAGCTGGATTAGATATCACTGCTGCAATGGAGTCAAGCTCTTGAGGAGATAATAAACACAGAATCTCCTTCCGTTCTAGTAGGCCAGACCCTTTGATGAATGTCATCTGGAAACACAATGCAGAGAAACTCCAGCAACAGTGACCACATTGTGCATGACAAAATCAATGCATGGAAATTAACACTCAAATCAATATTTACTACCTGAATATTCATGGCTACTCTATGAAAAAAGTGTTTTCTTTGGAATATGGCTTCCCAAGAGTGATTCTCACTGACCTACAACATAATCAATTACACTCCAAGCAAGTAAAATATGCTTAACTGTGAAATCTGCTTAGTGGCTGTATTTCTTACAAATGGAGTCTGATATTTAACGGCAGGAATTTCTGCCTCTTTGGGGATGATATTTCTATTTAGCAGTGGAGCCTGAAAATGATTAGACGTGCACGCATCCACACAGGTTGAAGAGTTGCATGCAGGGCTCCCTCGTCATTCTCCCTTCCAGTGCTGGTTCAGCTCTTCAGGCCATTTCAAAAACTGTTTAAAAATAATCCCCTGTTGACCGCCAACATCACAAGGCTCAACAGGGGAAAACATCATTTTGAAATGACACAATAGTGGTTTAAGTAATGGGTTGTGACAGTATGTCTGAGATGCGTGCACCAAAGTATTTGAAAACCGTCCCAGCTGTAGTGTCACTGAAAGCCCATATGTTTTGCATGCTCTACAGTACTCAGTGCACTAATGACACTAATAGTAAATCACCGCAATCTTTTCTGGAGAAATATGCTTCAACGGTGCAAAGTGTCATTTACCAAGACGTTTTAATTAAGCTGATTCTAATAAAAGTATTTTTAAAATGCAATTAGATTTTTCACAGACCAGTCTGCAACAGCATCAATATCTCACAAAGCAAGACTTACAGGAAAACATGAACAGACAGATACATATTTATACAAATGAGCCCATAAAAAAAATAACATCTTGTTTAAGTATAAAATACTTACACTCTCACCCATGCCTGGAAAGAAAGAGCTAGAAGATGAATGCAATCCCTGTCCAAGAAGGATAATAGTTCAACTTCCTTTAATGCCATTGAGGTGCAAGGAGTGAAGGAGGACAATGTGGGGACTTGAAGAAATGAACCTGAAGCTATCCTAATTCCTTCATATGCAGAAAGTTGTAGTAAAGATACTGAACAATGCCTTACTGATTTTAGGCAAACTTTATTTTATTCTCATATTGAAGGATAGGCCCATTTGTGTC
Organism: Burhinus oedicnemus; assembly: GCA_008921705.1. Classification (NCBI taxonomy): domain Eukaryota; kingdom Metazoa; phylum Chordata; class Aves; order Charadriiformes; family Burhinidae; genus Burhinus; species Burhinus oedicnemus. The sequence goes on from VFFE01007085.1 coordinate 338,102, forward strand.
ACACTTTCAAAACTTCATTGTCAACCATCTATCTATAATTAACATTTATCTATACCACAGCTGTCTTAATATCACAAGCCCGAAACAAACACTATGACCGAAACACAGCTTACTTCTAATTTCAAAAACGAATCAATTTTCCATGCTGCTTTTGTGGAAAATGGCTGTCACAACAGTTGGAGCAGGTTTTTATACTTTAAATCCTATTGTATTGTATCAAAGGAGCCCATACTGAGAAGATGACAGAGCCAAACAAAGTACAAAACTCAGTGCAATTTTTTTTTTCTTGGAAGAAGACTAGGAATGAGCCCGTATGAAGAATAAATTACATGGAATTTCTCAGGACAAGCCACCGGGATGGATCTCTCACAGTATGAATCTTTTGCTATACAGTTATGATTAATTTGACAAAACTGATGGTTTAGGAGCATTACCAATGGACACCATGGGTTTAAGCGTTTGAGCTGTCAGCGTGAAAGAGAATCTCTCTTCTGCATACAACTAAGCCCAACTTTATATAGGATCTCTACTTCTAAATGAAGCCTGCTCATATGGATTATTAGGTGCTACGAGGCCAATGTCTTTTCAAGTTAACACACTAAGAAGTAACAAAGGTTATATGAATACATATAAAATATAATATGATTCATGCTAGCAGGAGGCATAAGCACCTGAATAAGCGGCTGCTCATTTCCTTATGCCAGTCGCAGCTGGCTATTACAGATTCATCTTTCTCCACATCACTAGTTTTCAGTTTTTTAAAAATCAGTGAATCTCTAAAAGATACCCCATGGAGGTGCAGATCCTTGTCTAAACAGATTCACAGCAGACATACTTTTCTCAGTTACCTGACTTAAATGGAAAGCTGCTGATGCACTAGAATAATGATTTAAATCTGAACCAATATTAATCAGTGTGAGCTCCAAGATCAGGAAAAAGAAGTCTTTTCTGATGCCACTTTTTCTTGACTTTTCTTACCTACTATGGCTAAAAGATTAAGTATAAAGGAATGAAGTGTAAAGGAATTAAGACAGAGTACATATGAGAGTACAACGTGAAACTGCATAGGGAAATAATAGATATTTCATTCATTTAAAAAAAAGTACAGTCTGTGTTCTTTATTGGTTTTTGTAGAGCAGTATCAATTCTTATGCAAATATCAATATAAAATATTTCCATCTTACTATAAAGCTTTAAAACTTAATTAAATACTTAAGCTAGTTTGTTCTTCCCCATACACCCAAACCTTGAAAGGAACCTTTAAAAAGGATGAAAACGTATCTCATACAGCTGCAAAGAACACACCAAAATTATTCTAATTGAATTGTAGAGATTTGAGTTGGCTCCAGTTTCAATTTAATTTTGAGAGGACTTGAAAATAAATGTTTCAGTTACTTCCACAAAGAAAGGAAAACATGGATTCTTACACTGAAAATGCCGCTTCATTTTTGAAGTACCTGAAAGCCAAAAGAACTGAAATAAATTCCCAAAGCTACTCATCCACCTGAGATATGCAAACCATCTCTTCAGTGCCCATCTACACTCCTTTTGTGGGCAGCAGGCTGCAGGCAGAACACGTGTAAAATTAATTGTAACTTCTGATAAAATGCTGGTTATGTTCAGAATTGTCAAAACCGTGCCTGGCTTTCTGCAGGGGCCATACAGAGCTGCAACACTTCAAAGGTGGCACTATGTGGAACACAGTTACCTCTCTAAGTCCTACACCAAATACCACTCTCCAACTTCCAGTCCCTTTTTCCTATCTGGTGTGGAGGAAGAAGTAAACAAGGAGTGGAAAATGAGGAGAAGAGAGCTGGGCAACACCAGTGCCCCTTCCCCAGGCATTCCTGGTAATTATCTGATCGTTTGTTTGTTGAGGAACAGGGATTATTTAATATTGTTTGCAACAAAGACAAGAGAACTGATCCTTCTGGGACCAGTTTAGCATGAGGCTACAGTCAGAGATGGAGAAGTACTTCATATCATGACAATGTTTGTGTAATTCTTCAGCCAATTAGTACCTTGGTTTGTTAACTGAATTAACTTTGTTAACCTTCGTTAACTCAGACTTGTCAGCTTTTACTCTCCTTTCTTTACGTTAGATCTTTTGTTGAACAAGTGTGTCCCTTTTTCATTAGCAAATGACCTAAGAACATTCTCTCTTTTGCAAAGGTCATTGAGGAGATTTAAGCAAAGACAATCAATTTGAAAGGTTTAGTCAAATAAAGCATGACTCAATTATTAGAGTCCCGAATTCCCCTGTGTGAAACACGCCACACATGGTACTGCTCTGCTTGTGCTCCTGGAGGGTCAGAAATCCTATAAAATTCTCCAAAGCTGTGAAATCATGTCCAGATTAAATATCCAGGTCAAAACATGCTATCCTTATCTGTCATATTTTAGACAACTCACAAAGTGCTTTCTCTGGTTCTCCCTTTCCTTAAATTATAAAGCTATGCAGAAACGTGCTCTGGCCCATGGTGCTCTCTGGCAGAAGGTTTCCCATTTTGCTGGGGTAAATTGGAACTCTCCCTGAATCCAGAGCATGACACGATGACCCTATGCCACCCAACACTGGATTTACAGGCCGGTGCTAAGAGGCTTACCTAAGCATGCCTGGCATGCTACGGCCAGCATCTCGGAGGGAGCAGGCAAAAAGAAAAGGAAAAAGTGGGCTGATGGAATATCTTGAAGATCAACAAGAAGTTTTTTCTTTGTTCTTATACAAAACTTCCACAACTGTTCAGATGAATTACAAAGCTCCCAATGTCAGGATACACTCCTAAACAGGCAGTCGCTACTTTGCTCTTCCTGCGACTTCAGCTGACTGGAAGAGGTCTCGCACAATTCTTGTGGCTGGCCCAGCCACGTGCAAAAGCTATTTAAAGAGAGCAGCAAAGGTCAGAAATTTAGGAAGCCTGGAGGAAATCTTCCCAGAAAATATTTGCAATGTTGTATATACATTGTCGTTTATCCAGTGACGTGCATGAAAGAAAATGCTGTCGGGGTTGTGATTGAATTTAGTAACTGCATTTTGCAATTAAGTCCCAGTGGACTTCAGAAGATCCTGAACAGACTTCTAAATCTGTACTGAATGTTCACGTTTTGCAGCTTGAACTTTAATTTCCAGTTCTTTTAGGATCAGTCAAATGAAAGAGATGTCATGCTGCAATACCTTCCTCCTTCTAATTTACTGCTAAATTTACAGTGTGGAAACAAAACTGGTAGAGGAGGGTGTGCTAATTTTGAGAGCAACCAATTGTTTGAGGTGCTACACAAATAAAGATACAATGAATGACAGTACCTGCTCCAAAGGCTTTAAAATACAAGGACATCATCACTAATTGCTGAGCAATCCACCTACCGGCGTGGAGATATGAAGAAAGGACAAAACTGTTGATTTCCAATAAAGAGGAGACAGAATCAGAATTACTGCAGAGCTTCACTGTCATTGAACCCATTTCTCCACACTTCATTACAGACTTCCATTTTGCAACTGCTTCTGGTCTATGGAATGTGATGACTCAGTATTCCCCACAGGAAAACGATCCTTGTAGGCCATCATTTATTTAATAGTGGACAAGAAGAAAGGAGGTTAATTCCCTGACATTTTAAAAAGGTCATTGGTGAAAGGACGAGTTCACTTCCTGTGGGAAGGGTGATCTGACCGTGACGGACAAGTGGGAGCTGGGACTTTTTGTAAGAGGGCTTAGCCTGGAACAGTCCCTGTAAGAACAGATGGCGAAAGGACATGACAGCAAGACCTTGATGCAGTCCCACTACAGGGAGACCAGCAAGCGGAACAGAGAGCAGCTCACCAGGGAATAAAATTGGTTTTATAAATGAGCAACTTCTGAGCTGATTAAAAGTGCTAACCCAGGAAAAGGCATCCCCACAGGCACACAGGAAAGAAACAGAAGAATTTTTAAATGCAATGCTGGCAAAATGTGGAGAATGGGGCATAAATGTAGGGAATTTGCGATTCTCTGAGGCATAGAATCAGAATAGTTTGGGTTGGAAGGGACCTTGAAAGGTCATCTAGTCCAACCCCCCCGCAATAAGCAGGGACATCTGCAACTGGATCAGGTTGCTCAGAGCCCCATCCAACCTACCTTGAATATTTCCAGGGATGGGGCATCTTCCATGGAGGTAGGCATACTAAAGCAATTTGTGAACCCAACTGAAAAACGTATGACCTTAGTGCTCCTCCTCCCCCAAAAAATTTAAACTACAACGAACAACCTCAAGCACCCTGCTGTGGCACACCGAGTCAGACTGGGATGGGCATATCACCTGGTATTTCTCTTCGAGCATAAATCCAGGAGTTTATGGATTGAACATATTAGAGGGGAATACATAGGGGAAGGGTTTGGGGGTTCAGCTCCATGCAGTGTACGCTGTGCCAGAAACACTTCAGCTATGGGGTTGCACAGCTTTGGGCTGAGAGGCAGAGACAAGCAGACCACATGGGACATCCTGCTGCCATAGCTCAACCAGTTCATTTTCAGAGGGCGACTGCTTCTGGCAGCCCCAGGCTGCCCAGTATGGAGACATCTCCAGACAGCTCATTGCACAACACCTTTTGACTATTTACAAAACCAATTCCAAAAGAAGTTCAAGACCCTATGGGTCTTAACTGGTTATTTTTGCATAATCTCTCCATGGCAGGGATACATGCATAGTGTTCCTTTCCTGCCAGTTCTACTAAGATGAAATTTTTGTTTACCCACACTTCTCAGTAGTTACTGTAATAAACCAAGTTTAAAACACCTCACTTTCAGAGCTTCGTTGGGTACAACTTCAGCCATCGATGAGAACAACGTCTACTATGATGCAGAAGACGCTGGTACATTTCTACACCATACATCATTATGCTGTACATTGATAATGTAGTTTGAATGGTTCCATCCACCTCAGCAACTCAGAGATCGTTTTAGCAAGATTTAAACAACTTTGCAATTCCACCTGGGAAAAGCAGGTCAAAACAATCCATGGAATGGTAGAAAATATAAATACATAGGGCAAAACACAGCTACTGCTAGCCACTGGAAAGATTATGTGGCAGAAAAAATCCTGACGTTTGTGCAGGCTTGATTGTTAAACATATTAGCATGTCACTTTATTTCTGTGTCTTCAGGACTGTAATAATGACTATCTTCTAAAAGACACATGATCAGTGAGCATTCAGAAGCTCCTCACTAGATGGCACCAGCCATTGCTGCTGAAAGCAGCTCCAACCACCACAGGTGCACGTTTCCAGAGCATGTTATAACCTTCAGGAAATCTGATAAGGAGCTCAGGTAGGGTCAAAACATCTTGTGCGAGGTCTAAGGCAACAAGAGCAGAAGGTTTCCTGCAAAATGTCTGGCAGTGAGGCAGCTGGGATAGTGCAAATGAAATGGGATGAAATTCATCAGGCAACTGAGCAGCACCGCTTCCTTTGTGTAGTAGAAGCACTTGGTCTTCTAAGAGGAATGAGAAAAACTTATTATTTTATTTCTCCAGTGGATTGCTAAATTTACATTTAATGTCACAGGCCTGCATCTTCTCAAATTTATGTTCTGAATCTGTATTTTACTGTAGGGCTAGCATTAGCTTCTGCCATCACATGGTTACCAGCGTTAGGAAGGGATGGACATCTGTGACCTAACTTGACTATTGATAAGCAAATGAAGCAAATCTTTCTCATGTGCCTTAAGCTGTGTGATATTCAATTCTTAAGCACACTGAAAGAGTCAGCAGTCTTTAAAAAAAAGTACATAGCTAATGGTTATTTCTATTTTTAATTTATCTTTTGCTACTTGAGAGGAGGTTATTTAGCTGAGTTTCACATTCCAGCTCATTTTCTCAGAAAAAAACTTCCCTTCTCATTTGTTAAAAAGCTTTTTTTATTTATACCAAAAAGTAAACAAAAAAATTACAAAATTCACTTTAAGTTAAAAATAACTAAAAAATGAGGCTAGTTCAGCCTAGTGGCATGGTAACAATTTGCTGCTCTTTCAACTACATTGTCTGGACATGCGACATTTTCTCTCAGGACAGCAGTGACCAAATGACATTAACATTAATTCCAAAGCAGTGATTCAGCTTGCAGAAGTTTTTTCTTTTGACATTTTTTTTTTTATTAAGGAAGGAATAAACATTAAATCTTCATAAAAAAAGAACTATGAAAGGGTTCTCTTTACCAGAAGCCACAGCCCTTTGCTGTAGTCAGTAAATGAAATAATTTTGTACTGTTTTCTGTTCCCACGGTTTGATCTAATTTTTGATCTTCCAGAAAGTTGCTATGTCACCCAAGAAGATAAAACATGCGTAAAAGAAAATATATGCTAGAATGTAGGTCAAACACTCAAAAGAACCAGTTGAAAGTTTCTTCATGTCACAAAATACATAGGACTATATGTCAGAAATGCTTTCTGTGCTTTGCAGAGCTGCAGTAGAAAGAATGATACCTGGACCATGGTGATGGTCTCTCAAAGATAAACATCAGGAAGGGCAAGTCTAGACAAAACCTCATGAAGATTTCCATGCTAAGTCTTCAAAAGTTTATTGCGTAGAGGAAAGGAGAAGAGGAAGAAGGAGAAGACGTGGGAAAGAAGTGGTGGACAGAGGGGAAGGGTGGTTTTGTTTGCAGACTCAGTAAGGGGGAAGCTATGAAAGTTCAAAGCAGCATCTCTGCTGAAGTTTGGCTGCACAAACAAATGATGAGGTGGTAAGTGAGCTAGGGTTTGAGTCTGCAACACATCGGATGTTTGTGGAGCCTGCCTGCATTCACATTCTTACTGTCTGGTAAATATGAAGTATCTTACCCCTCTGTCGCTGAGAAGTAAGCTGTAGTAGGGTCGGTGTGTATGCAGATGCTAAAGGTGGAGCAGTGGTTGCCAGGCTATAAATTCACATCCTGGTTTAATTCTTGATAATTTACCGGCTTGAAAATTTGGAATCAGAATTAAGACATATGTTAGCACATACACTATCTGGTGAGCATGCTCTACTGAATTATGTGATAGGACTTGTAATGACTTGAAAGGCACCATATCTTTTTTAAAGGTTGTATTTATTGAATAGATGTAGACATTTATCTACATGCAGTGTAGTCATCCAAAGGTACCATCAGGTGAAGATGACATCTTATGGCATAATATATCCTAATATATGGGGCTTGGACCAGATGATCTCCAGAGGTCCCTTCCAACCCCTGTGATTCTGATTCTAATGCAGACATTCAAACTAGGTCAAATGAATGCACCCTGAAAATGTCCATTTTTCTTGACTGTCTATAAAAGGAGCTTATGTCCCTAGCTCCAATGTTGACCTCCACATTGCTGCTTTCTAAACTGTGCAAAGCGGCAATACCCCAAAAGATCAAGTCCTGGAACTGTGGACTTAGCAGTTAGGATTAAGACTCAAATAAACTTGAGCATGAAAATTATGCTGCATGAAAAGGGAGCTGGATATAAATGCAATAAATTTACTAAACTTGGCAGGCAGTATATGCCAGAACCATTGCTACTGGTGGTGCAAAATAGTAGGATTTTCTTGGAAGTAAGAAATGTTTCAGCATAAAAAAGTGATCAGAAGATAATGCCTCGTGCTCAAAAGCATATCCATTTATTCCAAATATATCATCTGTCCCCTACCTTCCTTCCTTTTCGGCTACTCAGATACATGTTTCTTTTAGGCTGCTAGGAGCCACATAAATACCAGCGCTTCTATACAGCTTCTTAGCTCAGTTTCTATCATCTTTGTGCAAGGCATAACAAAATTTCTGCCTACATTGGGCTCTGCTAAAATTCTGGTATGGGGTTCTGGAAGGACATAAGGGGATCATGGGGAAATCTCCAGATTTCAGAAACTTGCAGAGCTAGCAGAGGTGGAGCTGGCCTGACACGGTGTAACCTGGACAGATGTTTTGGGTTCACATGAGAGTAGAAGTGTGATTAATGGAGCTACTCATTTTATGTTGATTAAACTGAGAGTACCAACCTAAGACACAAAAAAATTACTTCTATTGACATGCAAATATTGTCCCTCTGAGTTCCAACTAAATACTGTTTTTAAGAAAGAGTTAACTAAAATAACTTAGAGATGTTACTTTGAATCAACTTAAAGTTGACATCATGAGCTCATGATGTTTTACAGAACACTAAAATGACATTGATTTATCATTGCAAAACATTCATTGCCATTTAATTAATTGGAGAAGGTTAGTTTGATAGCCAACCAAAAATTCACCAGAGAGGAAAATCATCTTGCCAAATTTGCTTTTACAGCCAGACAAACATTAAGACGATGGGTGTGGAGCAGGCGGAATCAGGGAACTCCCAGCTACTCCGTGACAGTTGCTGTATCATGCTTATGTAAAAGGGCAGACTTTGGTCATGGTACCTATTAAATGTTTGACTGAGCATTTTGAGGGACAGCAAATGTGTCACATGTTTGTAGCACAAGGAGTGCGTTTTCAAAACAGAAGAAAATTCTATTCATTCAACATGGGTTTTGACAGGATTAAAAAAGCCAGACACTTTCCAGGGCATCATCCAATGCAGTGCAATTCTCCTAATCTGCTAGTATCTACACCAAAATCTTTGTTCCATTCTTTCCATTCATTCCATTCATTTTATTACCATCATACTATTAAGATCAACTGCCTTTATGACTTTTTTAAAATCACAGTTCACACAAAATGCTAAAAACTTGCACAACACAGTGGGTCGGATAGCTGTAAGGTTGCTGCTTGGCTAGCTGGGCTCCTCAAGGCAAGACAACAACCAGCACCTGCTCGCGTTAGAACATTCAGTCATAGAACCAAAAGCCGATCCGCCAGCCCAATTGCTTTCAAATGGCTTTCGGTGGTGTGTGGGAGTGTTCTCAAGATCCTAAAATTCAGGAAGTTCAACACAGATGTTTTCTGTCAGTAGGCGTTGGAAGCACCAATAGTAACATCTGTTCACTTTTCCTATTTGTGAGAACATTTTTTTTTCTGTCCAAAACCCATTCACTGTTGAAATTTCCAAATTGTGCAACTGGCCAAAATGTTAACCTCATTAGACTCCATGAGTTTAAGAGTATGTGAAAATTAAAACCCCTGCAGGATTTCAGTCTATCATATGCCAATTTTTCCATTCTGTGCTCCTCTTCTGTTTAAACAAAAGCATAACTATTTTTGTGGTGAGAACAGCTATCAAAACTGCCTTGATCATGCAAATATAAGTTACTACTGGCTGTTTTAACTGTAGAAAGAACTTAATTCTCTTACAGAAGCTGCGACTTTTTTAATAAGGTGTGTGCTGAGATACCCTCTCCACATGAGAGCCCAGAATATACGCTCTAGAAGCGTGTACAAGGGACTCGGTGCAGTCCTTAGACACCCTCACACTCCGGTCATGGGAATTTACAGTTTGGGACAGTCTCCGAGTTCCCAGCAAGGCCAGATGATTGGCTCTGAACCGCCAGGAAGGATGGGGGGCTTTAAGGCAGATGTGTGCGGCACTATGAAGAATCATTGTTGATGTAGAATAAGAGACATCTTTTTTTCTCCTAACACTTCTGGACAGATGGGTCTCAAGAGCAGTGAGGTGCTGTGAGATCATCTGAACAGAGTTTGCAGTTGTTTTCTCTGCATGATTTGCTAATCTTGATGTTCGTATCGAAGTGGATGCTCGAGAAATTGCAGCAACTGGGACCCTGCTGAAGCCTGCTGTTGAGTCAGCTTACACTGAAGCTAAATGAACCCTTATGCTTTCCAGTGGATGTGGCTTGTTAACATCACACATATTTGAACGCAATCACTTTGACGGTCTTTAAACTGAGCCTGGCTTCATGTTGGGTTTGTCTCCAAAAACAACAATAGTCTAAGTAATCTATGAGAAGTCTTGCCATCTTCGGGTAGTAAATAGGAATACTGAAAACTGTCAGCAGTCTTTTATACAATACAACTAAGTTTCCTGTCTTTTGTACGCATAGAATCTCAGATTTTTATAAGCTGACAGTACTAGATCAAGCTGAATGATCTAGGGAAGTGAATGATCTGGGGAAACCAGTACTTGGAGCAGTCCAAGTACTTGGAGAAGTCTCTGTGATCCCACACAAGTCTTTTTTTTTTTTTTCCTTGAAATCAGGAAGAAGGAGAGCAAAAAGATTTTCCTTTGAAGCCTGAAGGAAATAGTTCTATATCATCCACCTGAAAAAAATACTCTCTCTGTTGAATATAACTTGTGATAACAGTCCTGAAGAGGGTCAAGAGTGGAGTATGAACTTGAACAGGACAGTATAGGTCTCCAGGTCCATTACGAAAGATCTAGTTTTTCTGTTACACTCAGTTTGAGGTAGCAATAATGGGGGCCAAGAGTGCCCACACATCTTCTGCGGATTCCAAAATCTCATCACTCATGGGAGAGGATGTTCTGGAGAGCATCAGCAGCAGACAGTTCCACAGCTGTTCAAGGAGAAAGCCTATTTATCATTTCAAAAGCTGATTTCAAAAGCTACTGGAAATTTTTTAACTGTTTATTGTAGGCAGTGTGGGCTACGCAGCTGCTTCAGCAGAAGAATGGGATGAGAATCAGAGCAAACCATTCTGTTCAATCCTTTACTCCTTTTCATTCTGCAGATACTGAGGCAGTGAAGATACTGTTAAACTGTAATGGTTAGTTGCTTTCACTTGAAGGACATGCATTAGTTTGACAGGTCCTGGAGAAAATTAAAGTTGTTCTCAAACTGATAGTAAATGCAGGTAATGTGGAGGAAAAGAGAAGCTTTCCAAACAAGGAGAAAGAGTAGAAGAAGCCTTCATGTTCTATGGGAATAACAGACAGCTTGCTAAAGAACTTGTCATGACTACTCACTGGGGACTGGTTTCAGGCTTCAGCTTGAGAAGAGCATCTTCTGTATTTCAGATTCTGATTCTCCAGTGCCTCCAAGCTTTGTTAAATTAGTGCCTTCTTGGCTAAAACATGGTCTGCTTGCAGTCTTAGTTGTGTCAAAGAAATTAGTGCTGCGCAGTGATGTGCTGTCTTCATGAACTTATGATAATGTACTTGCAGAGATGCTTCCATCAGCCTAATGGGAGAGGCTGCATTTATTGACAGGGAAATTCAAATTGCTGGTGATGAAAGGTCAGAATGGCACAGTTCACAGGTTAACCATGACCCCGAAGCTCTGCTAGGATGCCTCTCCTGCTTTACCTTGTCTGCTACAGGCAAGGATGAAAGGAAGCAAGAGATAAATTTGAAGCTACTCCTCCTTTCCAAAAAACTAATGCTGGAACATCTGTATCCTAGATTTAAAGGTCCTGGATCCTCCAGCTACCTGAAATGACCTCAACTGCCACAGGGAGCGTCAGTCTTCTGCATTTTTGCCAGAGACAGTAACAAATGCACTTTATGTTCATGTGGCTCCTCGCAGTTTTTGACCTCCCTCTTCCCTCTCTCCATGAAAAAATGTTTAAACTTTAACTTTCTTACCTCTTCTGCATCTGGGAGAGTTTATGGCTTTTACTTAGCTTCTGAAAAGAGCCAATGCTAGCTCTCCTATGCAAGCCAATGCCTATGTTTTTTATTGCTTTTTCATCAAAAGGCAAGGGACACCTGTTATATGAAAGCAAACAAACTCTGAGCAATATCATTATTGAGCGCTACAATACTCGATACAGACTGTGATAATGTGGATGGCTAAATGAGCCCCTACTTCCTAGAGACTGGTAATCCCAAAATTACCTGGACAATAACCAAGACTAAGCAAGTATTACCTGCTCTAGCTGACTCTGCTTGAGCAGGGGGGGTTGGACTAGATGACCTTAAGAGGTCCCTCAACTATTCTCTGATTTGGTGAAATACGGCAATACACCTGGTGTTCAAAATCCACCTTAAGATCATGCAATTTAGCTGTTTGCCAGGTCTATTGCTTAGCTTTTTTCCTCTCTGTGGTGCCTGCAGAATTTTTCTATGTCTGTGTCTGTATTTATTCTCTTTTTGGTTTTCTGTCCTCAGATCCCTGTGTCACAAGCCACACAAGCCATAAAGCACTCCAGTTTCTTTAAAACAGATAATGGGAGGGAGCGCCTGACATGAGGCAGTATACTTCCTTACTGTTAGACACTGATAATTACTATCAACTATTCAGGTAAAGTTAGCTTGATTAACAAAAGCCAAGCTGCAAGTTCATAGCTATTTGCCTGTGGATACAATAGCTGTGTGCTTGTTGCAGACATATTTGTGTACGTGTGAGATCTCCCGTATCTTTACAGTTTAGATGGGCGCAGTATTTATGAGAAACGCTAGGCTTCTGGTTCTGCAACGCTTTAATAACCTCAGCTAAAACGCCGCCAGACCTGTCACTCTACCGATTCTACTGCTTCAGGCAGAACTTGCAATTCTGAACTAGATTGCTAAAGTTTCTGCTGTTAAGTTACTTGTTTCCACAGAAACACACCAGTGAGCACTCCTGAGTAAAAAATTACTTTTTTCTGAACACAGACCAATATTTCATTACTTCTTGGCATGAGAAATAACTGAAATAGAGTGCATCTAAAAGGAGAGATTTGACGAAAGAGTCAGAGAAAGAAAGATGATGGAACTTCCTCTGGATATTTTGAGTTAGGGCCATACTTCTCTTCCCACTCCCCCTGTCACCTCCAAACAAACAAGAAACCCATGTTGGACTTTGGAACAGATAGATATACGACAAGAAGAATATAAATAAATTTGCCTTAATAAGGCTGAAAGAATTTTCAGGGGCTAAGTTTGCAGTAGTAAGTACTGTATTAAGAATCAATGAAAATTTATTTCTAGTTATGCCAGTTGGGTTAATGCAACATTAGTTTCATAAATATTAACCTAACTGCAATGAAGAAACCAGAAATCTGCCTGTTTGTATATTCTTTTTGGTCTTGATGACTCTTGATAATTTGATCTATCTAGTTTCTACACATATGAGATACCTTGAGAAGATGGAACTAATTCTAAAAGAATACAGTTTAGAAACCTCATGGGGATTACACAAGTCAGCAAGAATTTTAATGAAGCATCACAGAGAAAGCATTTGCATTATTAACTATGACAGACTGTGGACAGAAAAAAAATTGAAACTATTTCCTTTCAGCATTCAATAAAACTATTCTGAAGAGAAATATGGTTTATTATAATTTCCCAATTAATTTTAGTTATTTATAAAGGCCTGTCTAGACATTGAGATATGGATGTCTTAGTTTTCAAATTATCACAGAAATTCAAATAATTTTCTTTATTTTATGCAAAGTAGTTATGGGATTTCTGCAGAAATCCCACATAGACTGAACTTTCCCCAACAAATTCAGATCTTAGTACGCAAAAAATCTGAGGGGAAAAAAAAAAAGTGAAATGTATTTTGAAAATACAGGAGAAACATTAAGGAAAATAGCTGGAAATGTATGTCAAGATCTAGCAAAAGATTAGACTTAGTAGAGTGCTTTTCAACTGTGTAACTAAGTAACTTGCTACTTCATTTGAGTCGTATCTTAGAGAACTGATGACCCCATTACCCAATCGCATACCTAATACTTGACAGTAGAAATCAGCGATAATTTGAGAAAGCAGCCGATTGACAACAGGGTAGAACATTCTCCATCGTACTGAGGACACTGCTGCCCTAGACCGCTGCTGATAAATAAACAGTTGAAAGTAAAAAAATAAACAGCTGAAAGTAGCTGGATCAAAGTAGGAAATGGCAGGGAAAGCGACAGGAAGGGTGAGGAAGACCCTGGAGGAACAGCAAGCTTCACCAGCGTGGGGAAGGCAGGGATGTCTGGACGGAGCCTGGTGCCAGGCACAGGCACAGCCCCGCTCCCTGGCTGTGTGGCCAGCAAGCTGGTATCTCAGGGCGGATTTCTACTATCTGCACGGTTTACTCTTGTTATTATCTCCTTAGTGGGAAACACCCACTACTCTGAGTGTCTCTGCATACAGCAAATAGTTATTTTGAAAGAGAAAAACCAAACCCCACCAACCCTCCAGCAGGTCTGAAGCAAAGAATTTAGAAGTCATGGCCAGGACATGGGTGCGTGAAGGCTCCTCAGTTCCCACAAGCTAGGATCAATGATTCCCTCCTTCAAATGCTATCACTGCAAGGCTCTTCAGTTAACCGTTTCTTTCTAGATTTTTCTGTTCCATGCTATTTATAAAGCACATGCATTACTTTCCTTCATATATAAGATAAAACTATTAATTGGTATATTTTTAAGAAATACAGCTTTCAACTTAGAAAGAGAAATGGACACTAAATCCTACCCTGACAGTATACGGGGATCACTTTGTTCACTACGGATGGACAAATTAGTAATACTAAGGAACCAGAAGAATGTTTAGGGAAAAAAAACAACAAGCAAACTGGGACAAGAGATGCTCCATGAAGTCATGCCAAGGGACATCACCATTTCTAAAGCCTTGGCAGCCACATGTCAGCCATTAATGCTATTTAGAGATGTTAGAAATGGTATGTCTGAGGTGAAGGGCAGTTGGGAAGAGGTGTGAAGCTACACATAAACCCCTGAGAAGAAAACTGACAGAGACAGGCTTGATGCCAGAACAGGATGCTGTTCAAGCCCACACCTCCATCTCCCACAATGACAATGCTGCCTTTGAACAGTACTTCAGCTATCCAAAAATACAGACTTCTGGTGGAACATTCACAGGATAAAATAGGGAACCTACTGGAAACAAAATTAAGTATAAATAGCCTTTTTGCTTTGTTTTTGCTTTTTTCTGCACTGTCTCCAGACTAACGGCAGTCAAACTGTAGCTAAACTGTAACTATTTTATTAAAGAACAAATTACTATAGAATTTACTTTTACTTTAATGTTTGCCTGATATTAAAGAGTGACTGTAGGATAAACAGGCAAAACCACAGCCTGCTCATTCCTCAGCGAGTAAGTACCTGCAGATACCGATGCTGGCTTGAGACCGGTCTGCACTGGGCTAACAGCAGTATCCCTCCTGTGCAGTGAACCGAAGACGGGAAGCACCCATGAAGGAGAACACTTCCCTCCGGTCAATGCCCAGCACCTCCTCACTCTCACCTCTCTGAAGTCTATAGTGAGTCCTCTTCCACCCTTTGCAGAAATCCACATGGGTATCACAATCCCTGTCTCACCTCAAGAGAGCCACAGGTCCCAGGCAAGCCCTTCTCAATTGAGGTGAATTTCTGTCAGTTTGATATTTGCTCATTATTTTTATTAGATTGCTTCAGCATCAGCAGCAATCCTTCAACACAGAGTTAAACAGGACTTCTTTTATTTATGGACAAAACAAAGGAAGAGGCTTGGAAGAACATTTCAGAAGACAGTTTTTGTGCAGCTGTTAGCAACTTCATAGAAGAAACGCAAAAGATATGTGTTGGGATAAAAATACACAGTGACAAAAATGTAAACATGAAGAGCCATTCTGTGACTTAATTTAAGCCTTGTTCAGTCACGTGCTAGCTAAAGCATGCTCCCACTCTCATAATTAAAAAAACATCCAGAAATTTAAAATAACTGAAGCCACACAGCAGTTGGACTTCTCGCACCATCCCAAAGATGCGTAGTGAAAAATATCAGTTAAATCTCCAAGATTAAATAGAAAATATGCAAGCATCCATTTAAAACACTTTTACATTATTAATCACTTCTTTTCCCAAATCTAATGGAACATGTATATGTTCAATAAAATGCATCAGTATCAGGTCCAGATTTAAAAAACTGATGACGCAATTGATATTAAATTTTGGGAAATGAGTTAAAAACACTATTGAAAAGCCTAGATTCTAGCTGTAACCAATACGCCTTGTTCCACATCAGGCACATTAGACAGCAGCGATTGAAGCATGATGCTCTAGGCAGACACAACTATCAAAAGGGCACCTTGCAGGCCATTTTGAGTGGACACAAGTCAAAGAAATCTGAGGATTACTCCAGCATGTCCTCATAGCAAAGCTGACTATCAGCAACTTAGAGTCCATGGGTACACAAGAAGCCACTGAATGGACTAAGTGAGACTTGAAAAATGGGCATTTCATGACCTTCGAGATACGGTCCAAAATATGCCTATCTTGTCAAGTAACTTTAACACCATTACACAAAAATAAAAACATTACAGAGATTATATGAGAAGATTGCCAAAGTCTCACTCAAGGTCACCTGTCTGCAACCACACCTACTTCTTATTTTTTTGCAAGCAATGGTTGAGGGGTGTCAGAGGTGCATAGGAAAATCCGTGAAGCAATTTCAAGTAGTTAAAACTTCCTCTTTTTAAATGCTCCTTTATATCCTTCAGGAGACATGACATTGAATAATTATTTTAATAAAGTTGTGGTATGAACACTTCCAAAAATTGTACTCGCCGATTCCTTTCTCCAAAGATTAAATTTTGTCTTGCAGAGACTCTTGCACCACTGCTACACCAATGAATATTCCCGATGTGCAGCAGCACATGGAAGAGCTACCAACAGGCATTCCTGGTGGGGCTGCTGCCCTAGAAGTCAGGAAGCCACTGGTTGCACGTCACTGCCTGGCTACTTCAGCCTAAAAAATGCAAAGCGTGAGTTACTTCTGGTTTAATTAAGCCCATGCTAATTTCTTGGCCAAAGCTCATGGGTTCCTTTTAGGGAGAGACGGGTGCTGTGCAGAGTGGCTGCTTTCCTTGCTGTGCTTCCTAAAGATCATGGGAACCCAAAGGGACGGTCAAACTCTAAAAAAGAGATCAGTGATTTTTGGTGGTGCCTATTCAATGGGACTGTTCACATGAAGTCATCCCAAACTGTTCGCTGCCTCTCACAGCATCTGCCAGAAAAGTTTCCTCAGCTTTCTTTGGGAGGCAGAAATGAGGCATACAACATAGTCAGCTCTGTACCACCTTCTTCTGAGTGGATTTCCTTTTGGTCTTCATGTGGACTGAGAGGAATGGGGTAGCACTCAGCACGTGTACACCTACAATCCTTGTCAGTGCTGCCCATCTTCCTCAAGTAAAGAATACTTTCCATCTCCATGCTATTCATCTACAATAGGCTCTACAAACACCAAAAAAAAGAGAACAGCTCATGTGCACTACTCAGTTTTCTCTACAAAGTTATGCAAAATTCACATAACAATTGCAGAGATTCATTTTAATGCCCTGCGTGAAGACCACAACACTAAAAATGAGCAGAAATACTATGAAAATGAATGTCCCAAGGCCACTTACTATTGCAAGCATGAAATACAGAGCTCCTTGTTTAAGTTCTCCTACACCATTCCAGTCTATTCCCTCCTCATTAACTCCACAGAAAGACTATTCATTCATGATAAGTTGGTTTGATTAGTTCAGATAATTTTCCATCGCTGTTCACATGCTCTGTTCTGCCTCCTGCAAAATTGCTTACAAGCTGCAGTCACGGCAAAGAGCTTTTGAATCACTCTTGTGAACTTGCTCCAAAACTTGTCTGCACTGCCCAGTGCCTAAACCCACCAAAGTAATCATCATCATGTTTGCATGTGGTGCTATTAGTTAAACATTTGGAGTTATAGCTGGAGAAATACGGATTAGAACTTTTGCTAGTAATTATAATCAGATGCCTGCAACAATCATTGCGGTTTTGCGCGATCGTTGAGTTGTTGCTCAGACAGACTATCCATGACATGGGCGGAAAATTCCCGTGAGAAAAGATTCTGGAAATGAGGTCCAAATGGTGCACTCTACTGGCTTGAATGGAGAAAAGAAGCATTTTTTTTGTCAGTTTATTTTGATTATGAGGTAGCCAGAATAAACTGAATATACCTCAATAAATGACATACCTTTTATCATTGAAATGTATTCATTTTTGCCATATTATATATTTTTAACATTTTAAAAATTGTGGATAGCAAAAATTTACTGGTGACTGATATACACATACTAAATATTTTTATCCACATTTTATTGGTAAACAATTTTCTGACACATTTGTAAGTAAATTGACTGTAAAACATATATCTAGACAAGTATCAATGCAGACGGATAAACAGTCTGGGAGAGGAGGTTTCCAAAAAATCCCGAGCTATCGTGTAATATTAACAGGAATACAGTGTGCTCTCAGCAGCACTACTCGGAGCGAAATGTTATGCCCATGGATGGTAAAGCAATGAACAAGCTGCAGTTAGTCCTGGTCGTGAAGCGCTGTGTTTGAAGGCTGGACACGAATGCCAAAAAATCTGTACAATTAAGTGCTACTGGTCCTACAGATCCCAAGTAGGCCATATAAGAGCTTATCACTCTTCTTGCTGTGAAAAACCAAAGTGAAACACAAGCTCACCCACTGCATACTTGCAGCTTTTCTGGATCTGCAGGACTAAACAAAGCTGGGAACATAAAGCCACACAAGCCACCCATTCTGAGGGCAGTCCAAAGAGAGTTCAGCACTGGACTTAAGTAGCCTTAAAACTAGAGCTGTTTAGGATTACTGTGCAGAATGTTTTCTTATCAGGAAATACCAGTCTCTCAGAAAGGATTCTTTGAATGGATCAGTTCAGAAGACATTGCGGGGGGAAAAACAGGACAGAATTCCCAGTTCCAAAACGGGAGTTTTGGTCAAAATGAGAAAAAGTGCCAACTCTTGTGCTAGTGAATGACTACGGCACTCACAGGAGACATGGGAAGCTCAGGTTCAAGCCTAGAGCACAGCTGCATTGCCATGTCTGTATTTCTTTTTTTAAATGTGGTTTTCCATCTCAGTCCTTTTGCAAAAAAATATTCTCAGTTTTGCCATTTTTAGGAATAAAATATCACAAGTCTTGAAAATATTTCAGGTCAGCAAAATTTGCTCTGTTAACATTTGTTCTGCCACACACTACCCAAAAGCAGTCTCCTCGCTTTTATGCTGAAGGACAGCATGTTTGGATCTTGCTGTCTCCTGCCTTATACACCTGCTATGCTGTGAATGGAGTCAATGTCACCAGCTTGGCTCTCCTGGCCTTATTCCAGCCTAAGATTTCCTCATGCTGGAGGGAACCTCTTCAGCTGCTTTTACAGAATAGCTTTAACTCCCCTTCCCTCTGCTGCAGTCTTCCGACAGGGGACTGAGCAGAAATTTAGTCTTCCTTGTTTTTCATCTTCTTCCCAACAGTGTAGCTTCTGACTAATAAGGCTTTGATAACTAAAGTGAAGGAGGTAACAACTTGCACTCTCGTCTTAATTAAATGGGCTTTTACTGTCATTTAACTTTCATATTGCCTAATCTTCATGTGAACTGAAATGCAAGTGTACATGCTGCAAATCAGAACTCAGGTTTAGATGTACTTCTTTCTGAAACAACTAGTGAAAAAGGAAAAGATAGTACAGACAATACAGTGCTGGAACAGGACATTCACTGGCTTGCAGCAGTGGATGCAAAAAAGGTTCCCCACTGCACAGAGAGATTGATGGTGGAAGTCTGCTAGAACAGGGTTCTCTCTGGGTCAACTTCTGGCCATTTACAGTGTCTTTATATTAAAATCCATAATTCATAAATTTCTCTGCCTTTCACTATAAGATTTTCTTAATTTGGGATTATTTTAGCTTTCAGTACACAGCCATCACTGCTATTTAAACAGCAAGTATGTTGCAATCAACTCTATTGCCTTGTCATCTCTGATTAACTCCACTGAGTTCAATTACACCACTCCAGTACTAGACCAGTGCAGCTGAACTGGGAACAAATTTGGGTCTAACATCTAACAGATGTGCGATGGGAAAATTTCCAATGTCTCTCCTTTTTTTTCTTAGAAAGCAGTTTAGAGTAAAAGCTAGTTTAACTCCCGTTTCTCATAGCTCAGAGTCTCTCACAATAACAAGCTTTAGGAATAACATGCGAATGAAAGAAACCACACTAATATAACAAGAGGGAATAACGGCTCTGCTTAAAATACAAACTATTTCACATGCTTATTCCTACCCATATTATATAGAATCCTTCCGCTGAAAGCATTCCAAGAATGTGCCATTTACCATTAAATCAATCAAGTCAAAGAGCATGGGAATGTACTCTGAGATCCCAGAAGAATCCATCCAGATTGCGCTATCAACAACCTGCAATGTAGTGCAAGGTTGAGACCGAGCCCGATACTTTGCCCAAAAGCTGGGTGATTATTTTTTTGAAAGCCTCAAATGCACGCATTTAAAGAGCACCATTTGTGACTGTTTGTCTCAGGGAAGTTAAGCAAAGTTGGAAAACAATGCTTTCTTAATGAGCATATTTTATTTTCTCTCAATCTATATGCAAATGTTTCTTGCAAACAAATTGTATGTACGCTGTTCTGAAAACAAGCCCCTAAAAAGAAGTAATGAAGCTTACTCAAACACATGGCAGAAGCAGGAATTTTGCTGAGTTATTACATGCTCAGCTTTTTCACCCCATGCCTCGTCTAATGTTAGGACCCCAGCTTCTGAGATAAATATGATTCTTGTATAAACACATTCTTTCCAACAATATTCATCTGGCTCTTTGCGTCTAAGAGAGTATGAAACATTACAGAGCTCTCAGCACTTCATTCTCTCTCTCATTCAGCAAGCAAAAATAAATCTTTGCTTTTTCTGCTGGCATATAATATGCAGTGCCAGGAGCTGCAAAATCCTTCCCTTTTCTAGTAGTGTCTAGCACACTCAAGAACTCGTCATTAGCCACAGACGTGAAGAAATGTTAAACAAAGTTGCTACTGCATAATCATCTCCTCCTACATGAGCTGTTGCGATAGGTTTAATATTCAGCTGCACTTGAAGAATATCCTTGTTGAGATTAATGTGGCATCATAGCCGGACTGCTTGCGTAGTTTTATTTAGAGTGGCGTCAGCATCCCTGCAGAGCGATCCAGCTAGGCTATTTAAAACATGTCTCAACAAGGCAAAGAATCAGATTTTTCACATTGTATGCTCTGGAATTTTCACAGGGGAGTGGTGAGATCTCAACTGCTGTTGGTCTTCAAAAGAAGTCCTTATTACATGCAGGACAGAATGCAGCTCCTCCTTTTCAGTCTGGGCTACATTTAAAGAGAAGGACCCAGCACAGCTTCCCAGCTCCTGGATCCAGATGCTTATTCCACCTATTTCCCTACTGTGTATCAGGATGAGACACAGGTGCTCCTTGCCTCCTTCTTCCCCTTCCTCTGCCCCATACTCTACTGGAAGAGCACGAAGCTCACGAAGACGGAGGAATAGAGCTTGTAGGGGCACTGGCACTGCAGGGCTGGCTGCACGAGGACCTGCGGTACACTTCAACTTAGACACCACTCTGATGAAACAGCTGGTACCCAACAGTTACATGGAGACAACAAGGAGAAATTAAGAACACTACCATGTTTTCATAGCTAAGACACTGCACTAACACTCTGCAGCCCTGAGTAGTTTAATTCTCAGCTCCATCATGCCTTTGCTTCTTAACACTGGCAAAGCTCTTACAGCTGCATCAGTGGGTAACACCTCCTTTCTTCAAGTCTCTCTCTCTGTTGCATCAATAGGCAGCATCTTCTGCAGTGGCAAAACTGTGCCTTTTTCTCACTATTTGCATCACCTTAGTGAGTAACATCCTCTTTCAGATTAGGACCAAATTTCTGTGTGAATAATATTGACAGTAGAATAGCTGTAACTCAGTCCGTCATACTAATTTGGAACGGTTCATTAAAGTCCATGTTTATCTTTTTGTTTATTTCATATCACAAAGAAGTAAGAAGAAGAAAACTTCCCTAAAATTATTTGCATGAATTTTCTTCACAGTAAACTCATATAAATGGCAAGAGTGATTTGTTCAGTAAAAGCATGAGTAAGCAGTCTTGCACACACACACACAAACATGCACACGGAAAGCTCTTCATGCCTAGCATGCAGGTGTCCATTTCTGTGGAGGAGGGGAACCACAGTTCTTTTGCATTTGCTCATCATCCTTCTTGTGTGCCTGCTGAGCTCCACTCTCTGGAGGTCCACCTCCGGGGAGAGAAATGCGATATGGGGCAGCTTTCTATATTTAGATCCAAGAACAACTGAGAAGCCCAATGCTGGCTGCACTGAGCAGCTTTTCTGCCTATTGCCATGTCTACAGCAGCTTTGAAAATTCACGCTCTGCATAGCAAAGGACTGTGTTTCTTTATCAACTGCAAGTTGGCTTATACTCCACTGGCATTTGTAGAGCACATCAGTAATACTGAGCCAAGACAGTGCAGAGATGAAAAGCAGAACCTGACCCACCAAAGCATCCTTTTCAGAGTTACACTGCTCCAGCTGTAACACAGCCCTTTGCATAAAACCAAGGCTGTTTTTTTCTCTTTAGGAAGGGTAATGTACTTTTATGGCTGAGTTCTCCATCAGCGTATGCTTCTGACACAGGGAACTAAAAAAAATCTTTTCCTGTTTCTTTGTCTGTGTATAACGACATGTGCCAAAAGGAAGTATGTTTGGACATTATTATGCGGCTTGCTGAGAAACTATCTTAAACGCGAGGTTTCTTCTTTCCTACTAGCCATTATGATTCCTTATCTCAAGCATTCAAACTATTTGCTAATTAGTCTCTCTTCTGTTGTTTTTATGTGCTTTTTGTTGTTTTACGAAGTAGTTGCTATTAAAATAATAATAACTTGTGGACATGCACATTTCTGTCCATTTTTTTTAATATTGAAAGGCCCTATTTTTATTGAGTAGGAATGTTAATATATCTCTGGGAATATCCTTGTAGAAAGCAGGTGGAATTCTGTTGTGAGATTGTCTGAAAAGCTGGTGAAATAAAAAGACTAGGTCTTTTTGTGACTAATTGCTACCTGGAGTTATTACTAAGGCCTGATCCATACCATTAACATGAGCAGAAAACAGACCCCCATCTACTTTACATTATATAAGATACCTTAGGCATAAAGGCTGCAATTATTTTTCATTGCAAGATCCAGCTTCCATTTATCTGTTCTCTTGCTCTAGCCCTAACAAAAACCCAAACATATTCAAACATGCTTGTCCATATGTTAACATATTGAGGGTGTCTTTCAGATCTGTCATGCCCGCAAAGTTGCCAACGTGACTAAAAGCAGAGGGAAAAAAAGCTGTGACCTGTATATGGGAACAAGAACTTTTGACAAGAGCTGTGCAGCATCTTGCTCTAGCTGGCGCTAGCATTGCTCCGCTAATGCACAGCTGAAAATCCACAACTAAAACATGGAGATAGAGTGTTTTTTTCTTCTAAAAGAAGGTAGATGGTATCAAAAGCAACTTCTAAAATCTTCCAACAGAAACATCTTTCCATCTGCTACTATAGTTTCTTTATCCTGAAATTGTTCTGTGGAATTTCCTGTTTACTCTCTATCTCCTAATTTATAGATCACGTCCTTCAACACCAATGGAAGAGTTTATGCAATTCCCATTCACTGAATTCCTTCATTATGTTCTTTTAGAACAAACTGGATATTATCTTAATGTGTCTAAGTTCAAGAGGTTTAGCATATTTCTACAAACTTCAATTTAATTGCAAGTTTGAGCCTTTTACTGACAATTGCCTAATTAAAAAGGAAAAGTAAATTCAAACAGCTGGAGCAAAATTTACAGTGTATCTTACAGAGAAACACTACCATTAGTTTTGAATTTCCTCATTTTGTTGGTGCTTCCAGTATGTATTAGCTCTATCTCAGACACTGACAAAATACGTCTCCTGTTCAGTTACCTTCTTAAGAAATCCTTCTCCTTATCACTTTGATGTCTGATCCTGAAGTACAGCATCAGCCTGGAGCAGACCCTCCAGTGTGACAGCTGGGAGAGCTATAGGTGACCAACTCAGAAGGAAGAAGTTTGTGAATACTTGTGTAAGGAATTTCCCTTTCACGGAGTCGGTAGGATAGGCAGCCTTTCCACAGGGCAAGCCGTGGGCCTCACCCCTGGCTAGACAGATGCTTCTTGAGCAGCGGAGACCGGGACCCAGCTCTTCTAACCCCCTCCCTTTTCCTCCTGCCACATTTCCTTTACAGAAAGGTCTCTATAGCCAAGGACAGGCACAGAAATCCAGCCTGCGCTGTCCTTCCTAGGCAGTATTTAAAGAAGAGGATGGATGAGTCACTTTCTCCATCTCACAAAAGTATGCACTTCCATCCTCAACCCATCCAGTGCCGGCAGCCTTCCTGCAGCCTCGGAAAATGGAAGAAGAGAGCCCTGGATCCCAGTGCACACCGCTGTTCCTCTCTCTGTCACCGAGGAAGCCTTACAAAATCCACTCCTAGAATGGTGTTGGAAAATTGTGATTCAGTTTATTTACTAAAATAAGATTTACATCACTAAGGTCTCACTGCATTTTTAAGTGGTTTCCCGAAAATCTTCCAAAGGTTGACTTGGGAACCTGATTCATTTTAGCTTAGCAGAAACATCTTTTAATCAAGTATGTAAGAAGCAAAGGCCATTTGCTGCTGACTGGCCAAACTCAAGATGTGACTAAATAGAATCATAGAATCATAGAATCGTTTAGGTTGGAAAAGACCTTTAAGGTCATCTAGTCCAACCATTGACCCTACCCTACCAGGTCTGCCACCAAACCATGTCTCTAAGCAATAATACTCATGCCCCTTCGCCTTGACTCCTCTGCCTTCTCCCCTGAAGTAACGTGGCAGGAAAGGCCCCCTCATGCCCTCCCTGACACCATCGAGAGAGGGCTGGGTGCTCAGTGCCCATGGCAAGAGAGGCTGAGATGGCACTGACCTGTCTATTTAAACAGCACGCTGGCTGCCCATGGTGAGTGAGCTGGGCGCTGTTATACCTTGTAGCCTAACCTGGACATCAGACAAACAAAACATTGCATTGACAATACCCCAATTCCCTCCATTTCCAGCAATTTTATTCAAACAGGGAGAGGAACACAAACACGTCAACTTCTGCTCCATGACAGCTTATCAAGGATCGTGTCCACCACATAAACATTTACACAGAATGGACTTAAGTTATCTTCCCCTTGTGCAACCCTGTGCCCTGCTGCGTTTCGACTGCTTTCCTCTACTGCCCAGCTCACTGTTCCCTCCTGCTCCCTGCTGCTCATCTCCTCTTCTGGCCTTAGTCCCAGCCATCTGCCACGGGTTCCTAGACAAATCACAATCACAACCTTCCTCCTTCTGTCTCCTTCACCGTCCACTCCCACACTCTCCTAAAATCTCTTCGCCAAATAGCCACTTGGCAAAAAGAGCATCTTCCGGTTCATCAGGTGCACATTCCTGGAGAGAAAAGCACCAGCTAAAAGACAAGGGTGGGGTTGACATAGGGATAGCCAGGGAGAAAAAGAAAAACAAACAGGCGACAAAAGCAGCGTAGGAAAGCACTATATAGACTTGGGAGATTCCTTGCCTGGTAGTATGGATGGCCAGCTGTGTTTTGATGAACCTTAGAGTGAATAAAACACCCCACCTTACTTCTACTCTCTAACCTGGTCTTAAAAGAGAAGAAAGAAAACAACAGCAAGAAGAAGGTGGCTGGAGTGCTTTGATAAAATTTTTATGGCCTCTGAGATGCTCTAAAATCCGTCACTGAAAACCAGCCAGAAATACAAACAGCTAATCCGAGGGCTTGCATTTTTTGTTTCAGCAGAAGAAAGTACAAAACAGACCGAAATCAAAACACAGCTAATTTTCAGGAGACGCTGGGTGGTAAGAAGCAGTTGTGTTTTGTAAGAATAGGCCATCGAGAAGAATGCATCCTACTTTGATTTTTTTTTTCTAAACATGGATTTGAGGTCAATAAAGGCGAATGAACTCACCTCCCAGTAGAGATAAAATTCCACTCATACAACTGATTAGCTAAAAGACAGTCCTCATCATACTAAAACTATTCCAATCAACCCCCCCTCCTGAAACCTTCCCACAACCTGCCCCCCCGCCCAGTTCTCAGTGCATTGGAAAAGTAACTGCTGACAAATAGGAGAGCTGCCTGTCTACTGAGTTTCCCAAGTGTTATGTTTTGGCTATTTATTGGCATAGTTACAGTGCAAATGAACTTCTCACTCACTGATACGTTCCAGCAAAATTTTGACCTAAGCAAAGCGTGCCCAGTCAATTTGGCCAATTGGCAGGGGTTGATTAAGTTCCCTGTTATTTTTACTTTGTTTTGACTGGCTTTGCAAAGGCAGTCCTAAAGCTTTTCTCACTTTCCGGAATCTTAAGGAGTTGAGGAGGTATCATACCGCACGTGTAGAAACGATCATGGGTCCATGCAGTGCTGTGCAATTACAGGCTGCCACTTAACACATTAATACCTCCTCACTCTGATTTATTACCCATCTATCAAAACAAGATGTACTGTTGTGCAAGCATTCCTTCCAAACTTTGATAAGGGAAATGATATTAAAACCCAAAGGGGTATACACAGATTTCCACAACTCCTGGTGAATATCACATTCTTCTCATGCTCCTCACCTTTTCCCAACTAGAGACTGCAGTTTCCAGCTCCTTTCTAGAAATATTCAGAGCCTCCTGGATAGTGTGAAATTCTGACTGGGGACAGGAGAAGATGATTGTCATGCTGACTGACAATTCTTACAGTATTTCTTGCAGAGATAGTTGTATAGCCCATGGAATAATTCTCCACCTCCTCAGAGTTAAATCCTTCAGGTATAGCTCCCACTAACAGGAGTTACTTGGCAACAAAAGAGTTGCACTAAATATTGAACTCCAATATTCAGATACACACACATTTGTCCAACACCTGAGTCAAATCTGAAGAGATGCCATGGCAACAACATAATCCAAGATGGAAATGACAATTGGCTTATCTAATGATGTTTCTTGCCTCTCAGTTTTTGAACATTGTAGACAGGCTTATATACCCCAGAAGACACATGCAGTAATCTCTATGCTTTTCTCAGTACTGATAACCTCTTGGCCAGATAAGTTCCGTTCTAGACACTGCATTTCAAGATTCAAGAGGGAAATAATAAAGAATGACCAGTGACACAAGAAGCTTTACCTACAAGTAATAAATCAGTGAGTCAGGTCCCCCTAGCCTGCAGTAGCAAAGACTAAGTGGGGGCACAGCAACAGAGAGACACCAGCACGCGCACTTGAGATATGTTGACAAGCTTGCTGGAGAAGACTGTGGAATCTCCATCACTGGAGGTCTTAAAGAGAAAGTCAGACATATCTCTGTTGGGAACAGTAGCAGGGGTGGCATACCTTACAGATTAATAAGACATAAATAAGAAAAAAACCAAACCCCTTTCAAAGGTAGTAAGTGCTTATTAGTTGTACAATCTACACAGTCTCAAAGAGATCAAGGCCTCCTTGTGAGAGGCACTCTAAATATACATTGAATAACAGTTTAGAGAGCTTTCACTGTAAACAAACGAGGGCTGAAGGCAGAAGGAGGGAATTGTTGATATTTCTTTACTAAAGTTGAGAACCTCAACCACAGTAGTATTAACCAAGAGACAAGAACCCAAATTCCAAAAATACTCAGTACCAAACCAAGTTCCCTAAGGAGCCCTCAACTCCCAGTTTGTAATTTCTCAGTAAATAAGTGTAATGACCAAAAGTCAGGGAACAATGGACAGAACTCGATGTCAAACAACTTCAAAAATCCATTTTACTTAGGTAACTAAAGAGAACTGAGCTCTTGAGAGATTCACCTTACATGACTTCCCTTCCAACAGACCAAGAGTCTGTGGCTAAGCCGAGAAAGGAACCAACATTTCCTGAGAGCCCAAGACAGGACAGCTTGCCTGGAGGGTGCAGCAACTCCGGCACCTAATTTCTGCTCATGTGCTGGCTGTGGACACAACTCAGACACTCATGTAGTAATTACTGAACTATCAGAAGTACATGCAGCTGGGCCAAAATCAGCGCTGATTCACTGCAGTGGGAAGAACGGTGAGCTGTAGGATTAGCTG
>VFFE01007085.1:374997-410620 GCA_008921705.1 Burhinus oedicnemus
ACTTCCCTTCCAACAGACCAAGAGTCTGTGGCTAAGCCGAGAAAGGAACCAACATTTCCTGAGAGCCCAAGACAGGACAGCTTGCCTGGAGGGTGCAGCAACTCCGGCACCTAATTTCTGCTCATGCGCTGGCTGTGGACACAACTCAGACACTCATGTAGTAATTACTGAACTATCAGAAGTACATGCAGCTGGGCCAAAATCAGCGCTGATTCACTGCAGTGGGAAGAACGGTGAGCTGTAGGATTAGCTGCTGCTTCACAAGCTGGCTGCCAAGCCACCTCAGGAACAGGGACAACTTAATATAGTACACGTGAGAGGGAAATGCTTTTTGCTTCCATTTTTTGCTAGTAACTTCTCACATACTCCCACATTATGCCAAGCACAAAGCTGAGGTTCTCTACCAACAAACATTATGTGCATTAAAGTAATTTGTGTCCCACTAGGCCTGAGAGCCCTAGAATGGTAAAACGTGCACTTCTAGTAATTAAAAGGTAGTACTTACATATTGTCTACTGACAATGCAGAAATCTAATCTCCTTGGGGAAAAAACACCCCAACTGTCTTAAAAACAATGTTTCTGATTTTGTTTGTTTCCTGGGCATGGGTCACGCTAAAGGGTAAATTGTTACACTGTAGTAATGCCTGATTTCACCCTGCATACTCCTGACTTGCAGAGTTTACTGAAAAGGCTAAAACTGCTTGATGCTAATAAAATCTGCCTTTTTTGTTCATAATGACAAAAGCAATCTGATTGACGAGAATGGAGAATGAGACCTAGTGGAAACCACGGGTGAGATGCCAGCTGATATCAGTTGGGCTAGCTCCATTTTCTTCTTGAAGCTGATGCTGATATTCAGTAATTGTCCTGGAAGAAAACCTGGTAGATACTTTTTCCTATTATCCACTGACATCAGAGAGGCTTTAGAAGAAACACGTGTGAGCAAAGGAAGGGGAATGGAAGAGAAACTACCTACAGGGCATCTGACTACCACCGGTCCAAAAAGAGGAAGACATGGTGCACAGGTGGATCAGAGAGTATTCTTCCCCTATCAGGGACCTTCACCAGTTTCTCTCCAGACCACATGGAAACTACCAACAGTCATCTGTACACCCCCCAAACCTAATTTCAAGATCCTGAGTGGATGTCAGTAGCCCTTAAGTTTTGTGGATAGTCCTCAGTTCAGGAGTGAATTTAGCAGAGGTGAAGATGGACTCTACAGCAAAGGTCACATGCACAAGTTCTGCAGAGCTCACCTGAGTTTTTATTTTTTTCACTTAAGGAAGAACAGAGGACAGTTTTAGCCTATGAGAGGACCATGAGCTCAAGTCCAAAGTAACAGAGAACTTGTTTCTATTCACTCTTTTTCTCAGCGTAACTTCTTGTTCAGCAGCACTACACTGTGTACCCTAAAATCTGGAGAAAATCTGCCCTACTTTTGACCTGGGAGACTATAAATAAATGTAGACAAAACACAGACAACAGCAGATGACTGCATATTTTTACATATATTACATGAAATTATAGCAATATTCTTCTTCACAGAAGTTATTTGTTCCCTTAAGCTCTTGATAACTTTGTGCTTAGTGAAAATGGCTCTGTGTGTGTGGCACTTTAATGTAATGACACACTCTGTAAGTACAATAGACTAAGTTTAAATAATGCTTCCTCACAAAGTTTCAGGCACACAACTAAGGAGTTAAGTAGTTTCCATGTTTGTTTTTCCTGGATCCTGTTCTGAGACTATCTTCCATAGCTGGAAAAGGTCAACATCCTACCATTAATGCAACATTATTCCCACAAGTTTCTACAACAAAAAAAGTTTTCATAAACAAAAGCCATTTTTTTAATGTGGTGCATCAAGAGCCATGTTTACTCGTGCTGTTATTTTGCCAGTACCTTATGGTTTAGAAAAGATAAGGCTATTAACGGAATTTAAAATACGTATTTTTTGATCTTATTCCACATTGGGAATGAAAGAAAATGTTACTAAACTGTCCTCCCAACTTCCTCTCTTGAGAGGTCAGACAACTTGGCAATCTATCACTTCTGAACAGAAAAAAAAAGTACATATATGTATATTTGAAGGAGCCACGACATGTTAAAAAAATTATATACAATCATTCAAAATTTTCTGAACCTTGCTCTGAAAATAAATAATGTTATGACATTAAGAAACCAGTTTGAAGTATTTTATAACTATTGAAGTAAAGCCCTACAAATATACTCAAATGCTCAGAGGAATTCCTCTACTTTGACTTTTAACTCACTTTGTTCCTATGCACTGGTTGGCAAACACAGTTCATCTGGGAAATGCACATACATTTATAGACTTTCCATTGCTCAGCTTTGTGTAACACTTCAAGAGAGTGTTCACGAAAGCAGTACCAAAGTACTTGCACGACATTTGGCTAAAAACGTAAAAGGACAAAATAACCGAAGAGAAGTGAGGGTTTTTTCTTCACATATAGTTTTCAACTGCAGCACCTGTTTGGATTGCTCATTTGTTCACAATGCATATGATTCACAGCCCTCCTCTCCAGAGAAACAAATGCGCAAAACTGGTATGTACTATCCAGAACATGGATCCTGCTATTTCTTCCCTTTAATCTTTCAAATCTAATGTGGAAAGAATGTATCGGAGCGGTCGTATGTGAAAAAAAAGGTGTGGTGCATGGAATTAAACGTGATAATCTTGAACTCTGAAAACCATAAACTGTTATTATCTGTTAGTCTACTTGCTCTGCCTCTTCTCTACAGCATGCCTTCAAGAAAACAGTGAGCTGATACACACCATGAGTCACCAGTTTTAGATGAGAAATGCTCCTGTTAAGTTTTCTAACATGAGGGTAAACACAGAAACCTGAAGAGCCGAGGCACTCTTTAACCCTCTTGCACTGCCCACACCATCTGGTGGTGCTTGGTCATGGTATAGGTCTGCCTTGGCCTCTGGCCACGTCTCCTTGGGGACCTCTTTCTTTGCAGGACTCTTTTCCCTCCTCATGCCCCATTAAGGAAAAGGATTTTGTGTCTGGGAAGCAACTTTTGACCTCTGTATGAAACTTGGGCAAGATACAAACCTTTGTAAAGTCGCATACACTCAGCAAAGCTTTTTACCTTCAGTGGCTGAAACACGGGATGATCCCATTGCTTCAGAGTGTGCCCAAACCCTCATGGCTCCTTGGCACGACCAGGCTCTGCAAAAATGGAGCACCCCAGGTGGCTGGGTCTGTTGTGTACCTCCACCAATTGCTTGCATGGAGCAGCGTCAGCCTTGCAGAGACCTGGGTGGGTGCCCTCCTGGGCTTAGGAGCTCCGGGAGAATCATTCCTATAGCTCCTCTTCCAAACCAGCCTGGGATAGATAGGAAAACTGAGAGCAGGTTTCCTGTCCCTTCTCAGTCAGTGTGGAGCAAACCCAGGGAGACGCAAGGCTGGAGGACGAGGTCGGTGGAGGTGTCTGAGAAACCAGAAGCAAGGTTGTGAAAATGATCGGTAATGGGAGTCAGAGAGAAAAGATGGGTCCTGGTGGCGCAGGAAGATTGGGACTCAGAGTACCAGCACAAGAAGGGGCTGAAGTTTTGGAAAAAAAAAAAAAAAAAAAAGGATGGGCTACTGGTGAAAGAGGGATTTTATGATCAAATGCGGATGCAGATGGCTGTAGTTGAAGTACAGAATAATGCATAAAGGGAATAACACTTTTTATACACGATTCTGGATTACACAAGAGATGTATTACACAGGATTAATGACTGACAAGCAGGTCAGAATTTTGTACCTGAATTTGCATTCCCATGTACGAGCTATTCAGCAGTACCAAGGTGCTGCTGACTGCCCTCTCTTCTGAGAAAAACGTGGAGAGCAGGTGAGGAATAGGTGGTGACTCTGCCACCTCAGTTGAAAGATACTCAGTTGAATCGGAGGAGTAAGATGAGGAAACTTCCCTGTGAGAAGCTTTCAAGAATGCTCTGTTCAAACTTCTAATTTCTATGTTTGGTTAGCCATCACCCAAGCAAGAAGTTTTGTTCAGAACTGTCCGTTAAAAGAGCCCTAACAACAGTTCAGGTATCCCATAGCTCAACCACTCTGAATATCAACAGACACCGATTTTGCATCTTAAATATTCAGGCTAAAGACATGGAGGAAAAAATGCAAGGGGGCTATCCCTAGGTATCTTATCTAGTTGAGACACATAATACCCCAGAACACAGAAACTGATCTTGTAATATAGCAATAAAAGTAACAGCATTCTGAAGTGGTTACAGGAACGCACATAGCAGCACATAACGGAAAGCAAATGTGCAGTTCATATTACTCGGGCTCCATATCCACCAGCCACAAAGCAGTAAAAACACGTATCACGCTAACAACAACAGAATAGATTACATCATTTCGGGGACACATCTGACTCTGGCTGTAAGAGAATCCAGAGGAGCACAAATGTCAGGCTAAAAGCTGGTAAGAGCCAACAGAGCATTACAAACACCATGGCATCGTACAAAGGCATACGCACTGGACATAGACTAAACTGGCCTAAGTTTCAGGGTCATAAACAAAGCGGGGGATTGTTTCACAGCCCCCATCAGAATTTATTCTTAGCATTTTCATCTGTCTGAATATTCAGAAGTCAGATAGGAAGTAAATGAAATTCATCAGTCATCAGCTGGCCGATGCTCCTGCATCCTGGAGTGTTTACGGGTTGTGCAACACTTCCTCTCCCAGGGAAAAAATCCTTGTTACAAGACAAAATGTCTTTTTTCAATCACTGGTTCTTAATAACAGTTTGTTGCTGAGATTTTCTTTGCTTTCTCTCTGCTTACCTCATGACACTTTAGTATCTAGATATTAGTAGATTGTTTGAAAGACTTGCCTTTTGCTTGATTTACATATTACTGCCTACAGTTTCACAATTTTCCTTTCTGACTACCACCCTCTCCTCCTTCCAGCCCATCCTAACTAACTCAAGGAATCTTCTGCTTGTTCTGTAATTACACCAAAATCTTTGAACCCATGGAAGGAGGTATTTCTAAGAAGTCTTGTTGTTATTTTGCTTTGCAAAGTAGTAGATTAGTATCTCCGGATAGTTTTGTCTCTATTCTCCCCTGAAAGACAAATTTAAGCAAAGATGGCTATTTCCTATTTCCATTACAAGAAACTGAACGGTTCTCACAGAAGGGTAAGCTGGAAGCTTAAGCGTTTCCCTTCTGGACCCTCTGGAATGTCTTCGTTACTGTTGTAGCTTTGATTTAAAACACCTGGGTCTTCCCCTGTTCAAACACAATAAAATCCACCTGTGATGTTTCTACTTTCCTACAAAACATGCTTTGCACCTCTTGTGGATTCTTAGATGCTTAGTTAGCTCTTAAAAAGCCAAACCTTACTTTTCGTCAAATTTCAGTTCCAAAAGCTAATCAGACCAGCAATCATGATAACAAATGATCAAACCAGAAGTGCCCTTCTTAAACCAAACTCTGTCTGACGGAAGCTGCTGCAATCTATTTGGCAAGGATACATTTGGGGTGGGATACCTCCTGCGACTTTTTATATATGCTGGCAGCTAAAGGGATTCATTTGTAACACATGCTCAAAGGGTATCATGTACTTGCCTAAAGAGGCTGGTTAATTCATATATCTTATAGGACCCTAGGGCTAATTTGCTTTCCTACTGAGTGAATTTTGGGGAAGTTCTTCCTTGAACTAAATGGCTATTTTTAAGGCGTAAGTGTAAGTTTGACTTGTATTTCAATAAGAATAGATAATAATACTTGAGAAAACACAAGCTGACCAAATTTCTTTCTGAAAACTGCAGTAGACATATGAATAAACAAACTGCAGGAATAGATGAGCAATTATAAACTAATACTAGGTATTAAATCTCATTATGGGAGTGCTTTTAAGTGAATTGAAAAAGAAATTGTACTCCACCAGGCATGGAGGACAGCTATGCAGCCTATATACTTACCAAGATCTTCAACAGAATTTGGTTTGGAGAATTAGGAATATGAAAGAGATTTTACAGTATGAAAGATCTCTACATCAAAGATCGCCTCTTGAAGCAAAGGATTCACAAGTGGCCACATGAGTGTTCCAGAGATTGTAAATACATGGCAGAGAAGTATGTTTATCCCACAAAAATGAAAAGGACTCCTGTTTATTTAGTACACAGAGGCAGGAACACATTCAGCTTTACAATTACGCCTTATTGCAGGAGGGTTTATTCAGCCAGTTGGTGTTCCAATTTACACCATGCAAGACATCTTTGAAGTCATTTAAGTTACACGATGTATATAAATCAGGATAGGTCTTTGCCTAGGACTAAGAATAGATACAGAAGGAAAATCCTTACAGGGAAAAGGCAGAACACAATGTCTGCGAGGGGGAGAGTAAACAGCAACCCATACTGCAGCTGTGTAAATGCACTGAGCCCACAGGCTCGGCAGACAATATGATGTGTATATTTATACCAGAGTGTTGGGGCTTTTTAAGCAGATAAAAATAATCTTTTTTTAAAGTGTGCTTACTGAGAATGGTATTTAGCATTTAATTAGTTTTGGTAAACATGAGGGGACAAACTGTCATACTTAGGCAGGACACGCTGAAGTTATTCAGAGGATTTTTTATGATTAAATGTATATATGACTGATACAATCAGCACTGGCTAGCAGAAACTATTATCTTACTTCATAAAACTAGTACTGTGACAAGCAACGTGTATCTTTGATGGCCATATATGCACTTTACTAGAGAGGAGAGTACTCCTGTGTTAGGATAATCGTGTGTCCCTCCAGTGAGGACCGGACATGCTGAGGAGGGAGAGGCAGCGGACAGGAGGGTCTCCTTCCCCCAAGAGGGAGGACCCTATCCCTCTGCATGATTCTTGTGCTGCATGCCAGGTACCATAGTGGGGCATGGGCTGAAGTGTCCCGCTAAGTTGTCAGTGTTGGCCCCTTGGGGCAGTGTTGGGGTCATCTTCTGTTACCACCCAAGGGGGCGGTCAGAGGGCACCCTGATCCTTCCCATGGGTGTCTCCTGATGAAGCAACCCCCTTCTCCTTGGCCTTGGTGGTAGCCACGGATCTGCACTAACTCCAACAGACCTGTTCTTCACTTCCATGTGTCTGGAATAGCTCAGGTGGCTTCAGAGGCACGACGCCAGAGGATGGTGGCTCAGGGGGCAGCAGAAGAAAGCCCATTCTCTAGCACACTTGACTGGGGTTAAAACTGCAGATCAGTCCCTGCAGGTGCTTGATCTCATGGAGGTGCCATGTGTCTTTAACAACATCACTCTAACACATACCGTTCTCCTTCTCAAGAGATGCTTGAGCCGTTGTGCCTGATGGAAAATATGCCACTACACGCCTGCCGGGCTCTGAGGAAATAGCTCTTACAGATGCAGGGGTGAGCAGCTCCCTGCTGAGATGCCAACGGCTGCAGTGCTGAGGCCAGTGGCAGGAGAAGGGCTGCGCCTGCCTCGGCCATGGAGCGGCGAGTGTAAGGTGCCATCCGGGGGAACCACCATCATGTCTCCTTTTCCCTCTCCTCTTCCTGTCCAGAGAAAATCCTGACACTTCCCACCCTGGATAAGCTGTGCTGGGCAGTATGTGGGGACTGAGGGAAAAAGAGAAGGGGAGGGAGGCAAGGCCTGCTGCTACCCCAGCATCCCTGCTACCTGCTGGGGACAGGAGGAAGCACTGGGGCCTGGTGGCCTCCTGCTCCTTGCTCTGCACATGGACCCATCCATGATCCTGGGTCTACAGGTCTACACAGTCTACTTACCCTCCTCTGCATTTTTGCCTGCAGGCACAGAAACAACTCGGGTTTTAAGCAGAATTTTCTATGGTGGCCAAAGGTCTGCTGTTAGCAGCAGCTGTATTTTATGATGACATTTTTCAGACGGCTTTACAATTCACCAAGTGGTTTTCTTAGACATGCTTCCTCTCCTCAGGCTGCTCTGCTGTCTTCCTGAGGAGCATAATGTTTTTCTTCCATCTGCTTTGATGATAAAACTCTGTGCCCCCCCCGCCTTGAGACAGCTTTCTCGTCCTTCCCCCCGTGTCTGTTTTGCTGAGCTCTGGATCTCTCCATCGACTTCTCTGATTTTAATGCTGTTATTTAATTGGATAAACTGACTTCTTCCATTTTACATTTATATTTCATAGCACATCTGCAGCATTTGAGAGTTCACTGCATGGATGTTTCAAACCACACCATAGGATCTTGGCAGTTACACATGACTTCAGAGATTTTATACACATATATCTGACATACAGAGGAAGTAATTAAACCATATGGACCTCTCCCATACAGTAGGAGGCACAGCAGAAATCTTCTCACTTGATTTATTATAACCTTATGTCATTTAGCAAAACCAACTTTGCAACTGTTTGAAAGAAAGAAGCTGGCTGAGAAGGAGAGAGAGGACCTGCACGGGGAGCTGTGGCTCCGGCAATCCGGAGTGGTTTTACATGCCTGTGGCTGTACAGTGCAGTCAAGACCTCGCTGGTAGCACCAGGTATGAGCTCGCAGAGTGCAAGCTCCACAGTTTGGTTTGTGAGGCTTCGTGACAACAAGAAAAACAAATGCATCTGTCCTCTGCCTGCACGTCTATGTCTGGCTCTGCTCCGATGGCAGGAGCTAAGGTGGAAGAGCTGCAGGGGACAGCACCAGAAGCTGTCCCTTGTCACACAGGGCAAGCCCACCCCTCATCTGTCCTGCAGTCCTGCCCTGCGCAGAGAGGTTGAAGAAGGATGAGGCTGAGCTCGTGCAATTTAGCCTGTTCCATCTGCTGGGTACACTGATGGCAGGGGAATGGTCCCTACAATCTCTGCCAACGTGCAAAGTCCCTAGCAAATATAAATAAAGTAAAACAAAAGCCGTGGAAAGGGAAGCAAGATGGTGTTACACTGCACATCTGTGCCAAGCACATGGAGGAGTGTGCTCTGTAATGGAAAGGGAGTTAGTCTCACGGTGGTAAGGGATACTCCGCAGTAGCAGCACAGTCATATTTGAACTGAAGAGTTTCCTGCGGAAAATATGTTCTGTCCATAAACCTGCATGCCAGTGTATGCCCTCATTAAATACCGAAATAATGAACATGTATGTGTCCAACACCCACAGCATGTCCAACACCACAGCCTTTGCGCCCTGTGCTGCTGGAGTCCCTTTCCACTGGAAAGAAGCTGTCACTGTGCCCCTCTGCATGCTACTACCTCTGCTATTAACATGCAAGTGCTAGCAATGCTCTTGGCACCGTACGAACAGCCACACACAAACAGCTCCTGCCCCAAGGAGCTTACATCCCAACACAGCCAAGCATAGCCAGCCGCAAAGACCACGGCATCCTGCATTGCAGGAGGAAGAGTTCGTCTCCCAGAACTGGCTTCTTTCATTCCCCTTCCAGGCTACCAAGAAGGGAAGTCCCTTATAGGAAGCCTTTAACACAAAAAGGGTGGTGAAATGGCAAAGGAAATGATGTCGGGTGCTTGGGAGCAGATAACAGAAAGGTCATAAATATAACAGAGAAGAAGTAGAGGATATAGAAGCTGAGAAACAGCCAAAGGCAAGAGGTGGTTTATAGGGAAAAAGAGGAGTATTTGGATCAGAAGAGAATAATACAGACATATCCAACTCCTTATTAGACTGCAGAAAGACTGTATTGGCTGCTGTATCCTGAATGGAGTGAAGCACTATGTGTACTGGGGAGGATAGTGAGCAAAAGAACTTTCTTTTTTGCTCTTACACTGATACTATGCTTTGCGAACAACCTTGGGGCCAAATAAACCTGCTTTTAAACAAGTTATAAGGCTTGATAATATCTCTTTAACCAGTGATATTGTATTTGCAAAAATTAGTTTTGCTAACTAATAAAATAAGCAATAGTTAGATGCAGAATTTCATTGAACAACCATGACCCATACTAAAAAAAAAAACAACCCACAAAAAAAACCAAAGAGCTTTTCTTCGCTGGTCGTCTGGCACAGTACTAGACAGAAAGGAATCCGACAGACTAATATAATCTTTTCATAGAAAAATAATTTTAGCCTGTGGAAGAAAAAATGCTGCACGGATGTTTTATTTGTTTGGGCTTTCTTCTTATTCATCGTCTAGAGCCGTTCTCCATGCCTAAATCACAGACTTCTATCCTTCAAGATCTTCTTTCTGCATGCTCCCAAAGTGAGCATCTAATTGTAACATAATTTAACGCTTGTCATCCTTTTCCAGATCAGTGTAATGGAAGCACTTACAAATATTTCAACAGCCCCACTCATTACACAAAGACATGGAAAAGTATTTGGAAACCTTATGTACAAACTGAGGTAAATAAGGAACATTTATTCTCTTAAGTGTCAATAAGAAAATGCTGAGAACAGGCTCAGTCTGCCTCGGCAGATACTGTTCGTGATGACAGCCTGCCCATTCCCACATTCCTGGTCTCTCCAGGTCAGACTCAAAGGATTCCACTAATAGTTTGGTACTTACCAAAGCAGACAAAAGGAAAATGGGTCAATGTTACTTGCTCCCATGTGACAAAAATACAGAAAATAGAAACAAGCACCATTTGAGAAACTTGTAAAGCCTTGGACACATGTCATGAGAAACCATTTACACTCTCTAGAGTGTAATTCAAGCTCTTAAAGATGACCTGGATTATCCCCCTTGGACGCCTGTGTACCCAGTTACAGAGCAAGGCTATCATCCACTCACTGCACGTTCTTTAAACTCTTGCTCACAGTAAGCAGAAATTGTAAAACTTGGCCAAAAGCACAAAGAATATTTGTGCAGTAGTTGCACTGACTGTCAGAAGTCAAAGCCTGATATTTGTCCTAAAGCAATTCTGACAGCGCATTTCATTTCCGTAATGAAGTGTAATTCATATGTGAAAACCAAACAAAAATATCAGTGATACATGAGAATGTAGTGTGCTGTGCAGACACTATGGACCAGAATGAGTGGAGGGATTACAGATGAGCAGACAGTCATGAAATTGCTTAACTGCAGGTACTTATTTTCTAAATAAGGTAAAATATACTACTGCTATTTCATAGGAAGACAGGAAGGAAAAAAAATTTGGTGTTTACTTTTAAGTAAAAAGGTATGGTAATATTTTTAAATGGTTGTGAGTTACATCCAAAGGGTTTGTATCCCAGCAGCAGCTATTGTGACCAAAGTTAACTTTGCACTACTCATCTCCAACAAGTTTCCTTCTATTATTTCTTCACAACAGTTACATTTTCTACAGTTAAATTCTAAGACTTGTTTTATCTTCCGCAATAAAATGGTTCTCGATTCCCTACTGTGATTTCTCTTACTTCTTTCCTCCATCTCATTCAAATTCGTGATATGCAGATGGCCAAATACACTCTTAAAAATGCTGCCCTCAAAATAAATTCCTAAAATACCAGTGAAATACCTTCTCAATTTATTAGCAAACTGCCGTAAGATTTGTTTTCTTATTTGAGTGTAACAAGCCCATGAATGGAATACACAGGTAATGCAAAAGGCATCAAATGGTGTCATTTCAAACACGAGCTGAATCTGCATTGCAAGTAGAGTTAATCCAGCACATTTACTTCAGTCATAATTTTGTTTAAACTACAACCTTGGTATTCATTTTGACTGATTACACTAATTCTTGAGCTTTGTCCCATGCTGTTGAATTTTTCTCTCGTCACACCAGCTGAGATTGCAAAGGTTTTTGATATAAGCTCGTAGGAGAAGTATCTGCACAGATCTAACCTAGGTCAATGGGCTTTAGAGACAAAGAACAGTATCTGTATGAATGGTTGCATACCTGTACTTATTTTGCTGGAGATAATGTATGTCAATCTGGGCATGTTTTAAAAGATGAAGTTAAAAATGGAAGTAAAAAGGTGGCTGTGCCCTCCAGGGCTGGAGCAAAAGACAGGGAGTGCTGTTTGTTAGTGGGAGATGGGCTTAACAATACTGTAGTCCTTTAGATTACAAATATATGCAATTTTTAAAGGTTACTTATGGAATCAAACAAGGTTTCATACCCGGCTGAAGCAGAAATGCTCTGCAAAAGAACAAAAGAATAAAAAGGAGGGAAAAAACAGTTTTGCTCAATGTGCATATTTTTAAACATTCTTTACAATATTCTGAACATTTACAAATGAAAATGTGATTTTGGTGTGAAAATTTAATTGCATTCCTGCATGTATTGAAACAAAACACCCTGCTTTTTCTTATGTTTTGCATTTTTTATTTGAAAGAGATCATGAGGAAAACCTTTCACTGACTCTTCCCAAATCTCAGTTTTTGTGTAGAAAGCATATACAGATGGAGGATTCACTGCTTCTTGCTCATGGGAAAGTTATCTAGCCTCTGTCTACCAGTTCAAAAAGATCTCTGATGTTGATTAAACATGTATAAACAGAGCTAAAAAAAAAAGGAAACATGCATATTTCACTCAAAAAAATGTCAGGACAAATGTACTAAAGAACAGCAATTAGCAACCAACATGAGTATCTAGCTACACGGTTGATTGATAGTCAACGTAGCCCAGTTAAGCAATTTTCACTAAATAAAACACTAGGCCATAAACTAGGCATTAAGTTTCAGACTGACTCAAGTTCAAGTTCTACCACGCAAACCTGCACCCTGCCTGCCTTCGGTAGCTACCTCTAAAAATTATGGGCCTATTTACTGCTAACAGTTCATGCAATTAAGCCTTAAGCCCAAGATTTAGATGCCTAAGGAACAATATCAAGACTTTAGGGTTTTATGTATGCTGGCAAGACCTTGTAAGACAGTGTTTTGACCGTATAAACATAAACAAAAGCATGCATTTGAAACCGTACCCTCAAATGCGTGTGTAAAAGGGAATTGTACTCTTCTATCTGAAAGCAGAATTTAGCTTCACACTGTTAAACACTTTCTTATGGTAACACTCTTCTGTTCCTGTCTCTTGCCATCACCAGTAAGCTGCTCTCCATTATTACCTTGACTTGATGTGAAATTTTGAAGCATCTTTTTTTGGTACTTCATACCCATTCTAGTGCAGAATCTGACAATAGATCAGAAGATACATGATCAAGTTCACTCCCAAAGCTTTGTATATGGCAAACACTGGAAAGCAAATAGGACATTTTTCAAAACATTTCTGTCTTGGGAAGATTAAGAATAAAAAGAGAAAGACAAACAATGGCAGGCCACTGCAAGGCACGTAAGCTTCATGAATTTTTGGCTTGTGTGATCAGTGGGGTTTCTTCTGGTGGTGGATTCATGTTTGGGTGTTTGCTGAGTGGCTTCTTGGGGGTGTCTGAAGGGTGTGTGAACTGGCTAGGTCGTTCCTTGACCCTTACAATGGAGGAGCTTGCAAAACAGAGGAGCTTGCAGCAGCCTGTATACAGAAGCTTAGGTCAGCTTGCCTTCTCCTCATGACTCCTAGGTACACCTCAGTGAGGCCAGATCTTCCTTGTTGCTACTTAGCTTAACATGGGTAGAGCAGGGAAAGGGAAAAGTAATCCCACTCACCTCTCGAAGGAGAAGTTATACTAATACAAACTTTCAAGAGCTAACAAATTGTAAGCTCAGGATGCAGGCAGAAGCTGAACAACAGAGCAGCGTCCATTCAGTTTGTGGCAGAGAGAGTGCAAGGTGTGTTACTGCTGATCCAGAAGGCAGGTTTTGTATGTGCAGCCCCTGGTCCTAGCAGAAGTTGGGAATTTGTTCTCTAGAGGCAAGAGTATCTGAGCTGGAGAGAAACAGGTCAACAGGCAATGCCTGCCAGGATGTGGTGGCACAGTCCCATCTCTGCTGTGGCCGCCCTCACATGGCCACCATCAAAAAAACCCCTGACGTCGACTAAACAATTATTTAGAAGATGTCAGTCTGAGGCAAGGTGGACAATCAGCTTGGAACAAGGGATCTAATCTCTGATGAAGTCTTAACCTCCAGTTGATTATAATGTCCGCTTGGTGTGAGGATGCTCCTGGAGCAGAGTGAATCTTCCAGGAGAGGACAAAGCAGGTGATGGTAGTGGGAGGTTTGACTATTTGACACAGAGATAGCTGCATTTGAAACAGCTGAGAGGACAAAAGGCCTACTGAATGCAAAGGTAGCAGAGCCCACGAGATGCCCAGATAGGTATTTAGTCTGGTTGAAGGGAGGAACCAGTGGTCACAATCTACGTTATATCACTGACGAGGGAAAGTAGAGCAGGGATGTCCTAGGGGGTTAACTCAAGGCTGCTGTGTGGCAGACCGAAGTCCTTGCAAACCCCTTGGAACAAGAGAAACCTGCACAAGAGGAATGGGCTGGGCTTCAGTCGGAATGGAAGAAGGCTGCTATTACTGAAAATTAAAAAGTTCACAGAGAAATAGTTAAACTAGAAACAGGGGGAAGACTGACAGCCATGGTGGAGCACCTGGTTCAGACTGAATGAACTTGTGAGGGGGACATGGCTAATGTTCAATACATTCCTGAAAAGGCAAGGGAGGAAATGAATAGCATACATGCAAAAAATAGGGAAGGTAAATAACACCATTTACAATGCCACTTGACTGGTGCTTACAACAGAAAATGGGCAAAATTTGTAAGTGCTTCTACAGCAATGCTAGAAATCTAAAAAATAGGATTATGGAATTAAACTACTTCGCAACAAAAGGCAACCCTGATATAAAAGGCATCTCATGCTGGTGAAAGGAAGATAATCAGTGGCATACAGAGTTGCTAGGCTGTCTACTTTACAGGAGTGATAGAAAATGAGATACAACCAGGGCAGTGGCATCGCATGTGAAGGCTAAAACAAAGTGTAACAGAAAAAAATACTGAGGGCAGAGGGGAGCATTAAGGAATCCTTGTGGGTGGAAACAACAGAAAGGTAGGATCTGGTTTGTATTTATGACTCCCCTGTTAAAGACACTGATCACGAAATACTCAGTGAAATAAGAGAAGCTGAAAAACTAGGTCAGGTAGCAGTATTGGCAAATTCCAACTACCAACATACTGTCAGGCACAAATGCCTCATCTAGATGAGATAAGGACATAAAATTTCTGGACACAGCAACTGACTGCTTCTTACTGTGGTGAGCTCTAGGACCCATAAGAAAAGATGCTGCTCCAGGTTTAGTTTCGAGTGCTGCACAGAACCTGCTTCAAGAGGTACTAATGGGAGAAATGCCCTGTAAGAGCTTCACAATATAATTGAACATAACACTGTAGTGGGATGGAGTAAGCCGAACAAATACATCACACAGATATCCAATTTCAAGAAGGGGAAATACATAAAAATCACAAAAATAGTAAAAACCTAAAAAAGCAGTCAAAAAGGCAAGAAGCCTAAAGCAACCTGGAGGCTTTTCAAAAACACTGTATTAAAAGTCCCAGTAAACTATGTGTCACATATCAAAAAGAA
The DNA here is from genome assembly GCA_008921705.1 of Burhinus oedicnemus. Taxonomy (NCBI): domain Eukaryota; kingdom Metazoa; phylum Chordata; class Aves; order Charadriiformes; family Burhinidae; genus Burhinus; species Burhinus oedicnemus. Next base: position 390,373 of record VFFE01007085.1, read on the forward strand.
AGTAAAACAGTTCAATAAAAACCCTGCATAGCTCATAAAAAAAGCTAAGGAGGCTATTGTAGGGAAAAAGGTTAGCATTTCAAAAATTGATGAAATGAACAGGAAAGCCCATAAAAACCAGATCAAGAGTAAATTGCAACTAGGATGGCTAAAAAAGAATGCAAATATTTTGCAGAAGCCGATAGTAAAAAGTCGTTTAAAGAAAAGCAAGAAGCCATCAAGGGAAACAGCAGTATCACATCATGCCAAAGGCTTACAAGGGGCACTCGGTGACAATAAGGCCACAGCAGAGAAACTGTGACTTCTTTGCATAGGTCTTTACTGCTGAAGGTAACTGAGAAGGTCCAAAATCCAAGAGCCAGATTAATTTCAGGTAAATATAAAGGAAGTAGTAGATAAAATAGATAAGGCAGGTGTTACTAAGTGACCAGGAGCGGGTGACATTCACCTGGGACTTCTGAAGGAACTCAAGTATGAAATTGCAGAACTGCTGGCCAAGGTGTGTAACTCATCATTACAAACTGCCACTGCACCAGTGGGCTGGTGCCAGCCAAGCTCCCATGCAGAAAAGAGGCCCAAGAGGAGACCCTGGGAGCTGTGGGACAGTTTGTCTGACTTTCCTGTTTGGCCAGGCAGTAGTATACCTTAAAGAATACAATAACTGAGCACAAGCATAAGCATGGTAAAGCAGGCCCTACTGACTGTGGATTTTCTAAATGGCTTTGACAAAGTACTTCACCATAGCTTTTTAAAATAAATTCCCTTGGGGTTGGAAGAGAGGTGCTCTCTTCCTGAAGGCTGTTAAAGGAGAGGAAGAATAGTGCTTGATGGTCACATTTTAAAATGGAGATGCAACAGCAGGGGGTCCTCTCAGACACGGGTACTGGAACTGGTTTTAATAAAGACTTCAACAATGAACTAGAGGAGGGACTGAACTGTGAAACATCCAAGTCTATACATAATACTAATCTCTCTCAGGTTGTTAAATGTCATGCTGGTGATGGGGGATGGGGAGATCTGGTGATCTCCCACGCCGGGAGATCCAGAAGGACCTCCCCAAAGTGGGTGGGCAGATAGGTTTCAATGTACAGGGGCATCAAGAATGGTATTGAGAAGAAAACAAAGGGTGTCAATTTGCTGCTAAGTAAGACCTTGGTGCACCCATAATCCCGTGTGCTGTGTACAGTTCTGGTCTCTCACAGAAGAGAGAGAAGAATAAAAGGACTAAGGGTTGGAGTGTTGCCTTCAAAAGAGAACCTAAAAAGGCTGCGACTCTTCCTTTTGGACGGGAGAAAGCTGAGAGGGAATACGACTGAGGTTTACAAAATTAGGGAAGCAGTGAATAAGGTACACGCACAACTGCTCCTTCCCAAATCTTACAGTACTAGAAATAGGGTGTACTTGATGAAACCAGAGGGAGATTGGCTTAGAACAGGTTAGACAATAATTTTATATCATTTGAGCAGTGAACTCCTTGGTGCCACTGGACACTGTGAAGACATACAGCAGCTTCAAAAAAGGATTAGACAAATTCATGGAGAAACACAGATACTGAAGGAACATATAAATAAGGTGATCTTGGGTACAAGGGAAATGGACCGCAGAAAGTTGTCGGACCTCTGTGCTCCCCATAAATAGCATCTCCTACTGCCACTGTTGGGGACAGAGTAGTGGTCTAGATGAATGACTGGTCTAATTTGAGAACACACTTCTTATGTTCTTATTTTTTAAAAATAGAGTAAAATATCAGATTTCGTGAGCTATATCAACTTACACTCACCAAGAGTTACAAAGGAGCTACTGCTGTTATACCAGCTTAGAAACCAGTTAATTGTGATGTTCAAGAATTACACTAACAGTTGACAAAATTATTGTATTGGATTTAAACATTTCCCTAATATATAAGAATGGAATTGACTTTAGAATATTTTTGTTGTATTTTGTTGTGTTGGTTTTTTTTTAATTATGGAGAAAAACCTCTGCTAGATTTAGTCCATGTGTTAAGATTTAAACTTGTATGGAAAATGCTTGTAAGTAAAGATCAGACACTAGATTTCACAACTGTATAGCACCCAAAAGCAGACAGAAGTGATTATAGGTGACCTAGTAACAGCTTACCCTCGGCCATTGTATTAGTGAAAGCAATATAACAGGTATCTGTAAAGGAGTTATAGTGAACCCTCATGTCAGTCTTGGTTAAAAAGGAATGTTTAGGCATTCCCAAGAAGTGGCCTTTATGAGGGGACATGAAGTTGTCTTTTCATTTCACAGTTCCCATTATTCCAGCCCCTTGCAAAAACAATGGCTAAATGGCTCGAGCACTGTTAGATGCTTGACTCAGACAGAAAGTACAAAGCGAGATTTCAATAGAGTGCATTTTCTCACTCTATAGAAAGATCAAAAAGAGTTCTAGTCACTTCCACTTTCTACAAAGCCTTCTAGGTCGATTATGAAGTGAGGCTGATTATGAACCTCAATAGGTCAAACAGTTGGCCATTGTACTGAAAGAACTTATCGTTTCCTACACAAGTGTATTAATGTTTAACAAATTTTAAAGGTGCATATATTGTACGCTGCCCAATATATGGTTTGGAAAGAATTATGAATCTCAAAATTTTAGGAGTTGCCATAAAAATCTAGAGGAAAAAGGAAGAAACCAGAAGTTTTTTGTTTGTTTTTTTCCCTTTAGTCCAGGGTTTCTGTTTCATTCAAAACAGGATTTCAATATCATATCAGTGCTTCCCTTTTCTCCTTTCCCTCTTACTCAGGCACCTGGGTACTCCTTACAGTATTTTCTCCAGGGAGATGATGTTGTCTTAGGAGAACAACTTAGGAAAAGTTGCCTTAGGAGAAAATGAGGACGTGAGTCTGTCTCATCCTAGGGAGAAGTCTGTTGTCTTTCCTCTCCCTTTTCACCCTATGCCCTCCACTTAGGCCTATACCACGGTTTCTTTTTGTGTGGATTTGGACACTCCTGCAGGAGCTTCGATTCGCACTGGAACTCAGCAGAGGTTTTTGCCAGCTGTGAGAAGGGGAGATGAGGGTGAGGCTGGTCCCCCGAGCTTGGCTCTGGCAGCCCCAGCTCCAACCACCTGCATAGTTGCAAGGTACAGTTAGATGGACTGGATATTCATATCCAGCTAACAGTAAATATGCACCTAGGTTAAAGTAAAATAACTAGGCTGTAGTGAGAAAGAACAAAGACTAGAGTGTCATTAGACACTAGCAAAAACCCAGCTTATGGAAGAAGTTCCCTTTACTCTTTTTCCTCTGAAAGGGTGAACTCAAAGGAGAGCCAGTAGGTGGGAACTTCAAGGGGATCGTATGTGGCCCAAGAAAGACACTCCTTTAGAGAAACTTCTCTGAGCAACAGCTCAGCATTTGCTGTGAGTTGCAAACGTGGTTATCAGCAATGTCCTATGATTTTCTGAACACTTGTATTTGACCTGTTTTCCTCCTGGGAACGAGGCAGAAAGTGCCTTTTGCAGGTGTCCTCACATTCCCTTGAGCAGCTCTGATGAGAGGCGGGAGGGCTGCAGGTTAGCCGCTACCTTTGCCTTGCTGCAATAGCTCCACCACCACCACAGCAGGCAGATGTTTCATTTTCCTGTCCCCACTGGATCTCGTCAAGCTGTGTCTGAGCCCAGGGAATGTTGCAGGGCTGAGTCCAGCCAAAAAAGAGTGGAGGAAAAACTAAAAACACATACCTCTTTCTGGCAGGCCTGCTAGGTGCATGCACTAATCTGTGCTAGGTGGCCTTTTGTCCCTAGAAACTGCCCATATGAAACATGATTCAACTTTCCTGTGCCTTTGTGCCTAACCTTACCAGTCCCTGTCAGTGTAGACAGAAGCACAGAGCTTCCAGATGTCTTGCATCTGAAGACCTGGCACAAATCAGCAAAGCCTGGCTGAATCCTCGTACATCTAGACAGTGCCTCTCTGCCTCTAGCAAAGAGCCCCCAGAAGATATCAGTGGGCATATTTTGTAAAAAACACTTTGTTAAAAACAAAAGCCATGGGATTAAGCAACAAATAAAGAGAAGCATCTTTATTTAAATGCTGTACCTTAAGACTGTAACTGAAACAATGACAGAAAATGAAGTAGAAGCACATATAAATAAAAAGTAGGCATTTCTTCAGACCTTTTCTACTTGCACAGTTTGTAATTGTATTTACTGCTCCAATGAATTTACTTCATTCAACAGCTTCTGATAGCATTCAGTAGCAGCAATCCAAAGAGTGCTTTTGTTTGCCTGGTTTTGAGAGACCTGTCACGAACAAAAGGTGAATTTCCAGGGGATGGTAGGGCTGATAGCTGGCTGCAGACCCTCGCAGCACTGCTCCCACCTGAGTTCCAGATGCCCTGCGAGTGACAGCTCTGTTGTCCCGACATGGAGAGTCACTGCAGAAGCAGGCTCTGACACACTGCTTCAGGCATTCTTACAAGTGCAAACATGCAATATGTCTATTGTGCATGTAATGAGTCACCTCAAACAGAAAATGTGTGTCGTGCCAGATTATACAGAGGTTTTGTGAAAATAAATATTCCCATTGAGGATTAGCATGAGACCAGAAGCTATGCCAGATTTGACTAGTCTCTAAAGGCCTATCTCGTTCCTTAAACCAGATGTTTAACAGAGGTTGTGACATCTGAAGAGACCAGCAGACACAAAATACACGCAGTGTATGCTGACTCAGAATGAGGTATATAATTTCAGAGCATTAAAATACGATTTTTGAAGTGTTATAAAATTCTTTAAATCACTTTCCCCAATACTCCTTCACATCTTGCACAATTAACCACAATAGCAAAATATAATTTACATTTTGTAACATGCTCCTTTTCTTTTTTTTAGCATCTATTTAAAGGGAGGCCAGTGTGATTAGTTACTGGGGTCACTTACTTCCCTGAGCTAATCAAACAGTGAGAGTGGTGAGCCCTTATTTCTGCCCTTATCTCCCAATCTAGATACTAAGCAACTCACAGGGAGCTTCTCATCAGTGGCACCTGACTGATTCTCTACTTTGGTAATTTAACGTTTTCAGCTTTTCTAACCTATGCAATTAGTTTTGTTTAGCTACCTCTTTTCTCTTGCAGACTTGGCAACCTGAAATTAAGGATTATGCAGTCAATAAGGAACATGAAAAATATTTCAGTCACAAAAGCTGGCAGTTTTTCGACAGATACCTATTTTCACGAACTCCATGCCTTGCTTTCAAAACCAAAAAAAACCCGACACTGAAAAAAGACACAGTAATGTCATACTTGAAGCTGTTTCATAAGACATCAGTTTTTGCCTTTCCTTTGCCCTTGGAGGGAAGTGGCAGGAGGCACTTGCCAAATTTCATGTGCTGGATGATGAGGGTAAGGCAGTAAAAGCTGGAGGGAGCTCCACTAGAAGCTGTGTCTCAGGGGAGGGCTTGTTTGTCCTCAGCTTCATCAGTTTGCCATTAGGTTATTGTAATGGAAAGCAGACTGCAAGCAGATCATGGTCAGGGGATGGTAGTATAACCATTACAGTCTTCATGGCATGGTAACCCCACAATCATCTGACTTCCACAGAGACACTGGGAGTTCTGCTGTAAACAAGAGTGTTCCTTGCCTCCCACCTACACTGTGACTTTCCTGCCACCTCTTCCTCTGCTCAGACGTGGAGTCAAGCTTGAGGAATGCGATGGGAAGGAGAACTGATGGCCTGCTGCGTGGAGAGAAGGCAGACAACTGAAAAATCTTATGAGGTTTGTGATAGCAGAAAGAGCATATGACCTGCCACATCTCCTGCCTGACCTATTCTTAGAGATGGGTGGATGGAAAAGGCTGAGTCACTGTCTCAGCTGCAGAAGACCAAGCTGTACAGAAGGACCCTGCCAGCCAGGGCTCCAAGCCATACAGGATAGGAACTGCCCTATTTCTCGGAGCAATTTGCGGCAGGTGGCTAATCCCCTCCACCCCATTTCCCTTCCTCTGCCTCATTCTGCACTACTCCCCAAAACAAAGAACAGATTATCAGCAACAACCTAATGCCAGAAGTCCCAAGCAGTTCCCTTCCAGCACGGATTTCAGGTTTTGAAGGCCTGGATCCCCTCTACTTTAATGGAAATCACACACATGAGATATCTTTTCATGAAACAGCATTTCATTACAAAGACTTCAAGAACATTACTGAGTGATTTTGTCCATATTCACTTAGCACTGTCACACAACCCAGTGATGGTCTAGCACACAGCATCCCTAAAATTCTGATCTGATCAGCTCGTCTTGGCCATCAAGTCCTTTGACCCTGATCTTTGAGAGAAGAACCAGCTATTTCATAGCAAAGTATTTCTTCAAATCTAGAAGCTGTTGAGGTAATAAAATGAAACAACAATAACTTTTCGCTGAAAAAGAATAATTGTTTTAATACTCTTAGCAGTCTGATCCAAGTCAGCAAACGGCAAACAGCATTGAACTGGTACCGTCAAGAACGTTTTACAGGAAAAAATCTTACTTACACGGCTTCCTTTTTCAGGGAAACACTGACATCCTCCACTGCAGTCTCTTCCTCCACATGGTCCTGTGTAAGTCTTTCCACCCTGCAAACCAGAACACACATAAAACGAATGGTTAAAAGGTATCAGCTACAATACCTGGCACAGCACAATAGGTTTTGATTAGCAGACTCGATAGGAACTTGCCCAAGCAAAGACCAGGATCAGATCTATGACTTCCAGTTGAAATCTCTTTAATCTGTGCTTAGAAGCAGCCATGAGTGGCCTTCCAGCTCTTGGAGATCAGCATCAAGAAATATAATGTTACTCTATTAATTTCCCTCCACATTTTCAAAACATTGCAGCTACATGCTGAGCAGTATCTCACACATCTTTTTGACACATGCAACAGATATCGTATCACAGAAGCGCAGCTGCTTGGATTCTTCAGGGACATGGACTAAGTCCTAGGTCACAATGCAGCACATCCTTCTATGAGTGCTCTAAATTGTTGGTATATTTCAAAATATTTCTGGGTGGACATAAAGGAAGATGTAGGTATCATGTTCAAGATCATAAGCCAAACTCCTGCCCTCTCCTCTTCAATGGCTGTCTATTCTGGAGGTACCTAAAACTTGCTAGCAACCAACTACCATGACCTAGAAGTCAGACCTAGATTAAGTAGATGGCTGCAGCCTCTCTCCTGCCTGTCCAGAACCACCTTGGCCTGGGCCTCAAATACATGGATGACAAAATATGCACCACTATATGCAAATCCTTGGATGGACTTCAACAGGCAGGCCAGCTCAGATTACACCTAGCACGCACTGCCTGCATGAAATGCCGCAGCCACAGTCACTCTCGTTCAGAAACCTGAACAGCAGAGATGCTGTGCATGCTGTGGTGTGACTTTTGTAACTGTAACTTAATAATTAGGAATACTGTGAAGACCAGCCTGTGGCCCACCTATGCCCAGGGTTTGGAACCCCTGAACCCAGCAGTCTAGTAAGTAATCTGGGAAAGGAGGAAGGGATTTCTTGTCACTTTTTCTGAACTTGGTTTGCCCCACAGCAAGTAATTAATAGAGCCAGAAGAAAAAGAGAGAAGGACTATAGTGGCTACAAGAAGGATGTCTTGGAGCCACAGCCCCTCATTCAGGGCGGCTGCTAATTTTCCCAGGCACCGCTCCTTAGATAAAACCTCAAGGCACCCCAGCTGTAACGTATAGTCAGGGTCCATGTCGCTTGCTCCCCTCCTGGCTGGAAGAACCCCAAATCCTTCATTGCGCTGCAGCTGGGACAAATGGTCCCTTCACCCTTCCTGCCTTCTTCATAGCTTGAGCATACCATCCCTCGGAAGGGAGGTGACAGGGGTATAAACAAGTCCCCAAAACAAGATGGGTGCTCTGAACTGCTGTGCTGTTGCTTAAATAGGCAGTGATGTTGCTGTTCCTTCCTCTAGCCCTGACTCAAGGAGCTAAAACATAGAGAGGGACCAACACTGCCACGCTTAGCATTTTTCATGTAGCTCTAAGCCACCCCCTGCTCAACACCTGGGGTTGTTGGGTCACATTTCTCAGGTATCCACCTCTGCTGTTACACTACTGAGAACCTGTAAACACAGCTCCAGGCTTTGGATACCTCCTTGGGAGCCAAATGAATAAAAGGTATGGACCAGGTACCAGGCACTGCCTAAGTCCTCCTTTGGTCATATTTGTACAACAGGCTCTCAATCTTACAACAAGCAGTAACCCGAAGTTCCCATAACAAGTTCTTATGCTTGTCATGAGAGGGTTCAAGTCTGTATCTTAATTATTTTTATATACTAAAATACTTTTGTTTCAGATTTATATTTAATTCTCACATTTAATGAAACAAGTAGGCTTTTCATACTGATAAAGGACGTCCACAGAACTAAAACCATGCCCCAAGCTATTTAAAGGTTAGGTGTTTGATTCAGGAAATTATTTCACGGATGTAACAGTGCTCTACGTCATGTAATGAACTCTGCTTTATGTTTAGGCTATTGTTTAGAGGAAATAATAAGCCAAGACACTTTTATAAACTCCAGCAGCTTGCTCAGCTTGGTCCATTTTTTAGTTAAATATTTGAATGATCACAAATCACTATCTCTGTGGTTTTTTTTTTTTCCTATTAACCTATTTGCAAAGGTAATGTGCATCTCTTTCTCAGGATCCTTCATTTCACAGTGTTCCCCCCTCAATTCCTTTTCAGAAATTAGTAATAGTTCTATTCATTTTTATGGATGTCATGCAGATGTACGGCCTGTGTGAACATACTCCTCTGCAGGATGCAGGTCTTCATTAAGGAGCAATGTACTAAGTAGTGCTGCCATTAAATAAGAATCAACTCTGAACTTTTAGAGATCCATTTTGGTTGGAGCTGTAAATAACAATATATCCCAGCCTAACAGTAACAGACTGACAGATACAGTAACTTTATCATGTGAGCTTTCAATTATGCCTACTGAGAAAACAACAAGGAGAACAATAGGGTTATTTCTTTCTTAATTAGTAGAATGACTCTAAATTTGGTAAACTGTTGCTAAGGAGAAAATAGAGTATGAATCAGAACTATGGCAAGATACTTGTGCACTTATGAAAAACAAAAAAAAAAAAGGAGGCTGCTAATACTTTTTTCTACTGGAAGAAGTTCAAGGTCTATTGTTTGTGTACTATCCACCATCCAACATTTTAATTTGCATGCTGTAACAATACCAGCAGCTAATGTAGGGACACAATTGTTTTCTTCCACAATTTTAGGAAGTTTTTTTTTCAATTTTCTCATTTTATGTCCTTTTATGCACAAAGATTCTTCAGCTAATGAAGAGAAAAATCTGGAAGAATTCTCCAAAGGTAGGGAACATAATGGGAGAACATTTGAGACCAGCATTAATACATCTCTTCTAGATTACACTTGGCCTCTCCTCATTGCTTAATTTCCACTTCTTGACTGCTAGTGGGATGACTCTGGGAGCTTTTAGTCACATGTAGTATTTTCTACTTTATGAATGTTTATAATTTCTTGAAGACAGATCATTGCACTGTTGTTTAATCTGACATTACTGGGAAGTTACAGTATAAAAGGTTACGGTTCAAAAGTTTTTTAATATTAAGAAATAAATCTTTATAAGGATCCTTGTCAAACTTTGTCAAAACCAATTATACACATTGACACAGAATTGAGATTAAGGGAAATCAAATGGACATGTATCATTCAATAATTAGAACACAAAAAGCCCAGTTTAGAATCTAGCCATGGACAATGTAGTTTTAAAGTACCACAAGTATTTATTTCCAGAGGAAAACAGATTTCTGGGAATACAACACCAACGGTGACATCCAAATGTAGTTGTCTTGATCTGACACAGGTGCCTGGAATACCTTTTTGGTCAGTGGGGAGAACAGTCCGTCCTAGGATACAATTCATCCCATCCTGATACTGGCACATAAACTGACCAGCTGCATCTCTCCCAGAAAGTGCCTACTGTAAAGGTGGGTGGAAGTCAGTAGCTTACATGGAGACATCAACCCACTGCAGAAGTCTAAGGACAGGGAGCTGAACCTCATGATTTGCAGTTAAATGGTGAAAACTGTGTTTGCAGCAGAATGATATTCTAGGATCTGTGCAACTGAACTGGAAGAGTGGCAACAGCCCCAACTCTGAAGTTGTCTGCTGAGAAAACCTTCAATTCCAGGACTTGCTTATGTTTTGGATCATCCCAAAGTCCACTAATCACTAAAAAGTCCAGAGTCTAGGCAGAGTCTAGAAATGCAGTTTATATAATCTAATTTGAGATTTCTGTGATACAGGCAGAACATTTGGCCTGCTGTTATGGACCATTCAGAGAATCTCATCAGAACTACTTCAGACATCTGAGATCAATCCCATCCTAGAAGGCTGAGGGGATTAAAAAGGTAGCCTAGGGTAACTAGTTGAGATGTATCTACAGTGCAAGCGTCCAGTTTCAGGTGAGATGGATCCTGTGCTAAGTGTCCAAATCTCAGTCTCACAGCCAGCTGTGGTCTCCAATGGGAACACCAAGTGTGAGCAAAACTATTTAAGAGCAGATATACGGTGCAAACACAAAACAGGTTATACCATTGCACTGGTATGGAAGTTCTCTGTGCGTAAGGTGAGGTATTGCTTAATTAGAATTAGGCTGGGGAGACAAGGCTGAAGTATGAGAATTATGTCAAAAAATATGTAATGTAAATGAAATGTAACCAACATGAAACACAGGGTCAGAAGGCAGCCTTTGGAGGCAAGGCTGTCTCATTTATTCAAATGTAATGGTAATAGTATATTGAGCCAATATTGCTTATGTGATAGCGTCAGAAACACCAACTTTTGAGTATAACAAAATTAGGACCAAAGAGGAAAAGGTACCTAGGATTAGGTTGTTTATTTGGGAGGAGAATAGGCAGAGAAAAGGAGGTGCAAGGGTGGTAAAAAGGTGGAAAAGGAAAAAAGAGGAATAGGGCATCCAGTTAGGTGAAGAACAAAGATGGTGAGCATATGCTAAGAGCAAGAACATGGACATCTGCAGTCAGCGGTGATGCTGACCTGTGGGCACAGGTCCCTTGGGAGAGACCACAGGTGTCTCCACCAGGCACGTCCCTGAAAGACTTGCTGTGGGAGGGTGGAGTAAGAAAGGATAAACTTGTAAGGAAGGATAGGCTTACACTTGAACACGGATTGCAGGAGGAAAGGCAACAGAATTGCTTCTCAATAGCCCTTTTGTGCGATTTATAAGATTTCATTACAGTAATTTTGTATGAATACTAATACTAACAATAAGCAATAGAATTGTAATTCAGTGGTTTTTGAAGTGATGTAGTTGTGAATTAATACTACTAATAACAGTGGTGTGTTACTTCGCCAATTAAAGTATTATCAGGTTCTTAGAGGGGTGTTCTTTAATCAGCGAACATCCTAAGTTTGGTCTGACATCTCCAGTCTAAAGGAGGAGAGTTGGATTTGCAGAGTAAGACCCCTGTACAAAGCTTCACTTCATCCTGGGGGTACAAAAACATCCTGTCCACCTCCTCCTCCCACTGGCAGGAGGGCAGTTTCTGGTCATGCATACAAATATGTGCTGCCCCAGCCGCGTGTGTTCCAGCTGACTTGCTCGGGGATCTGAAAACCAGGCAGAAACTACCACATCTGAAGGGCTGGAGACAGACTCCCAGCTTTGTGGACAAGTGGCACCAGATCTGTTTAGGTCCACAGTGGCCAGAGCTAGGGATCTCTAGAGCAGACTTGCCTTGCAGGGACCAGGTCAGAGCAGTCCAGGACAGATGAATATCTGCAATTCACTCTCTGCCCTCTTTTGTTTACCGGCTTAGACATCTCCACAGGGGCTCACATGAGTATGTCCAGCTCATGGAGCCTGACCTACTGGAAAATGTGGTTAAAGCTCCTTTATTTTTAAAACAGAGCTGGAGAAGATGATGGGGTAGAGGAGGACTGAGCGGAGCAGCTTTACTCTGCCTCATTCATTGCACACAATAGCACAGCAGTCAGTACAGTCTCTTAGGAAATGGGAGACCTAATTGCAGTTCCCTGACGGAGAAAATCAAACACGCACCTGCCCCTGGGAAAGCTTGAACCAGCAGGCTGCGAACTAGGCTGGAATGGATGGAGAAAGGGAATGAGGAAAGCAATAAACTGAAAGGGAGAAGAGGGACTTTTCCAACTCTCCTTTAACTACCATTGCATCACTATGCTGGAATTAATATAATATTGATGGGTTCAAGGAACATGAACGCTACTTAAACACAAGCAAGAGAAAACATGTAAGTGACATCTATGTTTGTAAAGCTTGTATATTTGCCTAGTGTAAATACCTTCTCATTTTTATGAATGTGAAACAGCAAGCATAAAATATGGGTGTCCCAACACAAAATCTTACCCTCTTGCTTTCTCATAATTTTTTTTGTCTCCTGAAAATATTACATATGTTAGTACACCTTTAGCCAACAAAAGACAACTTCTCTTCTGAGAATTCATAGAGTTCTGCTTCTGACTTAAATGCAGTTTCTTTCAGCCCAATTCTTAAAAAAAAAAAAGAAACATATATGCGTTCTCTTTAAACTTTTCTGCACATTAATGCACACTAATCTTGGCCACGTTTGTGTAATCGTTATCTCTGCGTGCCCATTCAAGTACCTTCACTTCAAGTGTTGGTATTCTGACAAAGAACAAAGGCAACCAGAGGACAGACCTCAAAGTACAGTTCTATGAGCACAGAAAGACCAGGAAATATAAGCCATTTCCTTACATGCAGCTCAAAAAAAATTACGGAAATTATAATAAAAATATTGCAACCTGGAATCAAAAGACTCTGAACACTGACATTTTCTTTGATAGTTTTATAGGTTGCAGTTGTGCATTAACTTCTATCCTGACAAGCCCCATTCTGTTCTCTCCATAAATCACAGTGGCCCCTCCGAGCCCACTAAGTTTCAGGAAGAGAGGGTTTTAGAAAGTCTGGGAGCTTGCTGAAAAACTGAACTATGACTTGGGGTGCTAGCATATCGCATGCTTCTGCAGTGTGGCAACCAGGAGCACATTTGGATGCTTCACCTGAGACTTCAGACCCAAGGGAATTCCTGGCATGCCTGCGAGGCAGCCCTCTGTGTCACCACCAGGGCGACCAGACCGGCCCACACTTCCAGTGTGGATCTCTGTTTCCACGTTTGACCTTCAGCCATCGAAACTCACATTAATTTTAAATGTGGTTTATAAGGCCATGACTTAGAAACATTAATTTTCTGCTTCCTTTGAAAGAAAGGATAAAAAATAAAGCAGGAGTGTGATGGGGTACTCCTGCTGTTGATGAATCAGACAGATAGGAACTTCCTTGGTTTCAAATGTGACTGCACAGTTGTATTTGCTCAAAACCAGCATTTTGCTCCTTAAAGAGTTGAAAGCATTTGTTGCCTGGATGCCAAACTTATTTCTCTAGAAACATGCATAAACAACCATTCAAAACAAGTATGGAGAACACTTCAGCGGGGGAGGCCTGGATTGCCCAGCATCAGGCTTGGTCTGGAAAACGCTCTGTCCTCAGAATTACAATGCCAAAGAAGGAACCAGCCATCTGAAACCGCCTGCTCCCAATCCAGGAGCTACTAGTGCACTGGACACTAAGACCACTGTGAAGACCTTAATTGGCGAGGGAAAGGAAGAGATAAATTGGCACATTCAGAGAGGAAGGAAGAGATGTGGGTGTGGATCCTCTCTCCAACTGTTCTGAGAATTATTTCGCTAAGACATAATTTTCTTTCATATTTGAATGAGAGCCAGAACCTTTTCTAGACTGTGTGCATGGCAACCGGAATAATTTAGTGCGTGACCTCAAGATCATATGAATGTTTACACTTCCCACCAAAAGTAAGGGGAGCCATGTATTTTACACATCCTTCAATGAGAAAAAACCTGGAGGAGGAAACTGGTCCCAGGAGGTACATGAAGAGACTTACCACCAGCCATGCTAAGAAAAAGCTGGTCTCTTAACAACTGCCTAATGCAGTCTTCCCAATGCAATGAGAACAGCAATGCTTGTGGCAATTGACTATAAATTATTGATTGGTGTGGAGTTTCAAATGCCACCTCCCTCTTATGATGGAGCGTATAGAGAAAACTGGGAGGCAGGTCGCCAAGCAAGCAAGCAGCTTGCTTCGGTTCTGAGTTTTGACGGGCATGGGAACATGAACAGAGGAGGAGTATCCAAAAGCTGCACTGCTCCCAGGGACTGGGATGCCTGTGCTCGATGTTTGGAGTGAGGGAAGGAAGGGCAAGAGAATACAAAGTCTCTGATGCTGAGAAGACCCCAACAGACGGAAACTTGTCTTCTTGAGTGCGTCTCAGCAAGTATGTTGAAGACAGCAATGGGAAACATGAATTCTGTACCTCTCAGAAGTGAAGCTATAAAAGACTTTCCTCTTATGGGCTGGCTTGTGGCTCTTGATTATATGAACTTTCTGGCACGCAGCCTTGATTTGAAGGCTGCATAGTTTCATTTCAAAGTGAAACTTCACAGCTCCACATATTCCCTTTATTTGAGGTACTATTTACCACCCCCTCTTCGAATTAAAAAGTTCTCTTGTCGCAGTCTTGAGACTGCCTTCTAACAACTGCAAAAGCCAGACATGATACAGTGTGAACCTACCCTTCACATTTTCATAAAAGCATTTCTAATTTTGTGGCTTGTATCCAAACATATATTTACCCAGCAAACCAGATGGAATCCAGAAGGAGCTGCTGTGATATAGTAGCCATTAAAAAAAAAAAAAAAGTCCTTAAGAGGCTCAGTCACTCAGTCAGAGAGTAAATCTTAAAAGCTGCCTAAATATACAGTACAGATATTTGAATAATTGTCCAGGGGGCTTGCTCACTCGCCCAACATGAGGTTGTTTGCAAAGAGTATGCTTCCGAGCAAGCAGCGTATGCCATGACATTGTTTTCTGTCAAGAAGTCAGTGAATGGAGGTCTCATATTTTACAGGTGATGAAGTTGGGTTCAGCTGCATTTTGCCTTTTTTCCCCTCACAAAGATGATTATGTTATCCCAAGAAGGGGACTAGAATATAAGATGGGAAATTCCAGTTAAAATGTTTTAAAATGTCAAAAAATAAAAAATAGTCACTGCTATAGAAAAATTTATCACTGCTGCTTATTTTTGAAGAATCTGTAATGCCATGGGAAAGAGAATCCTAAAAAGCAGCCACAGGTCTCTGCACAAATGTGCTCCAGCTCTCAGGAGCTAATGAAGGATGGTTAAGATGCAGAGGGCTTTTCCTAGAACAAAATTGCATCCAGAAGAGAAAGAACAATGTCCTCTGGCACTTCTCTATTTGAGACACGTGACTTAGTTGCCTAAAGGAATGACAATTTTTGTCTTAATTATCAGCTAAGGCTCGAACATATGCTAACAAGAGAGAGGTGATGCTGTAGGCAAACTAACTTCTTTGAAGAGCATGCAGCCACGGGTGAAGATATCTTTTATCTGTTACAAAGGGGCAAACTTTACATGGTCATCAGCTGACACCTACGGCCCACAGTGACTACAGAAGGACAACAAAAGTGTTGCTCATAAGCACTCCATTTTCAGTTTTACCAACTTAAGAATCACTTTCGTTTGCAGGAAAAAAACCCCACAGATATGAGTCTAGTAAGAGTTTGAAGCTGGAAAATGTATTAATAAAGGTAAGCAAAGGTACATACATACATACATTATTACTATTAGTTAAGGCAAGCCCATTGGCTTCCCTGATTATAAAGAGAACTCAAACACCTTGTGAATATGTAGATGCCTAAATTTAGGTGACTTCATATCACCTGCCTCTTTGTTCAAAACGGGAATTTTTAGCTAAATCTGAGAGAAAGGTAGAAGATGCAGAAGTAGCTGGAGGAAAATCTGGATTGGGAAATCAAAATTTGGTTTGATATCTTGTTAAACTTGATTCCACCTTTGTAAATGCATGCTTTTAGAGATGCATATTATTTTAGTCTATTATCTTTCCTTATGAGACAACAGACTCCCATCTAGCATCCAACATGGCATTCCTCATCTAAAAGGTCTTTAGAGTAAGAGGGCTGGGACATCTTAACAATTATTCCCATCATCCCATCCCTAGAAATTAAGTGTATCTCCACAGAAGCTACTTAGATGGTTTTAAAAAGTAGTATTGCAGGAGTCAGAAGAAGTGTTTTCTAGTTATCAGTGATGAAGAAAGCCCTCTGACTTTGCAAAGTAGATGTAAACACTTGTTAGGGAGTCTGTGATGACAAGCTACACTGCTTCTCTTTTAATTTTTATTCTTTTTTTTTTTTTTTTTAATGCAAACCACTGTGCATTTTGTATTTGGTCTGCACAAGTGTAAAGGCTTACGCAAGGCACAAATTAGTGGACAGTGTAATCCCCTCATATGTGCAGTTACACTGCACAGTGGATCAAAAGTATTTTCCATAAAGGAATAAGGGTAAAGACTCTGTCAGCCCTTAATCTGAATTTGGCTTTTGTCCAATATCTTATATTACTGGAATAAAATCCCCCTTCCCATCCCTAAGAACAGAAAGGCATTTGTTCACATACTAGTAGCATAATAATGAAACACAGCATCCACTCATTAAAGTAGCAATTTCTATATTTAACTACTTTTAGTTTCCGAAGTCTAGTCATTTTCAGCTCTGGAAAGACATCCAAATAATGATATCATTTGCTTCAAACAATAGAAAGTCTGGATGCTATTCTATATATGGAGATTTTTTTTTAGTCTATTTATAAACCACGCCAGTTATTTGACCTGTCTAGTTTACTCACCTACGTAAATTGGCAGACTCAGGAAACTTACTTAAGAACATATTATTCTTAGTGATTGGTAAACCTTAAAAGCTGCTAAATTATACTTCAGATATGCATCCAGTCTTTCTGAAAACTCATCTGCATCTATTGCACTAAGAACAAACAAACCTGCCAATATAGGAAAGATTTTTACTTTCGAGCCAGCAGCAGTGCAATTGAATTAGCCCTGCTCGTGGGGAAGGGATTGATAGAAGCCAGCCTTACAGCTGTTTGCATGGCTGTATCGTCTATATTTGTTCAGTGCAGCGCAACAGTGCCAGGGTTTCCCGAAATGTAAGCATAACCACTGAGATTTGATCCCAGTTTCATGATTTCTGTAATTACTTAAAAATGCTTGATTGTATATGAACTGAATTTATAAATTGAATTAGTCAGTTTTCCTCTGAAAAATAGCTCTTTACAGCCGTAACCTGCTGACCTGGTTCTTATGCATTCAGAAATCCTGGTAGGTTTTTTTTTAATCCTTGGGAGGGGTGAGATTGGTGGCAGTTTTTAATGGCCTTTTTTAATCCTGTTACGCTTGCAGAATCAAATACAGCAGTGAGAGAAAGAGAGCTGAGCTGAAGTTCTTCCTGCAGAATTATTTACTAAATTGCAATTAGAAATATATACCAAAAAGTGGAAATGTGGAGCTATCACTGAGAGCATGATTTGAAAGCAATGATTTGCACAGGTTTATCGGTGATGGCACAGATTGACTGACTGCTTTTATCATACGTGCTGATGGGTAAGTCTAGTCCAGTATAACTCTTACAGCCCTTGCTTGGTCACAATATCACTAAAAAAAACTTTCTAAGCTCTATCTCCTTGCTTGCCTTCCTGAAACTTCACAGGTCATATCTCATGCCTCTGCTTGGAACAGATCTTCAGATTAGAGACCAGTAACATAACTGTTGCTGTCTTGGGCAATGATCAGGCCTCTCCAAGCTCTGAAAAATAAAAACCCAGTGGCTTTTACCTGACATAAGATGCAACGCTCTGCTAAACTCTAAAGCCTGGTAGAGGAAAACAGCTCTCCACATGTAGACTGCGGAATCAGGACTCTGCTGAGTCATTACCATAGGTATGGGTCAACCGCTGTCAAGACTGCTCTCCAGGGGCCCTTTGCTCTCCCACACAAAGCCACAGCTTCATTTTCAGGCATCAGAAGGTAACAGAAAAATCACATGTTTGTCTTGTCTTTCTTTTCCCTGATCATGGAAAAGTCAATATCTATGCCATATTTTGTGAGCAGGATAGATCTCAAATGTAGTTAAGTTTCTGGGAGAACTCTGCTACGTTTCCCCTCCTAGCAGAATCTTCTCTCACCATTTACTTTTATAAAAGAGACTCAATGCTTCAACTGCTGAAAGCATGGTAAAATAGCTTCATTGCTTCCTCTTCACTAGATCTTTCCTCCTGTGTTCTTTTTTTCCAGCCTCTAATAAATTATTCCACTTGATTTTTGAAAGGCTGGTCTTTTCATGAATAGGTAGCAGTACTGACACATGCTGGACCAGTAATGAGGTTTCAAGTCCTATCACACTTCGTCAGCAACAGCTGCTGTTCACAGATAGACCTCACTAAGCACATATCTGAGGGGCTGAGCACTGACTCTTCAGTGCCTGCAAGCTGCATGGCTAGAACCTCATCCCTCCATCTAATGAGATGGGCAACAGTTCCCAGAAAATTCCCACCCTCTATTCACATTGCTTAGTTTGTAACCCTTTTGTATCCTGAAAGGTAAGAAGAGGCCTAGCTAAAAAGTAAAGTTACTGAACAAAATTGGTCCTGTTTTACCTCAAACCAGGACATTGCCAGATCCTGGAACCTGTTTAACTGAACTGGAAAGATGCTAAAACAAGTCTTGGAGGCATTTACTCCAAATGTCATCCTCTTTATTTCCTTAGTGTGCACTTACATACACGCAAGTGTAGTTCATTTTCCAGCTGTGGAGTATAATAGTTTTTCTTCTGGCTCTTTTTCCTTACTTTTCTGTTTCTTCTGATGAACAGACTCTTGGGTTCCACTCAGGCAACTGCTTCTCAGCAGCAGGAGATCCCAGATCAGCTGCTACCTCTGTTTCAATTTCACTTTTGCTGCTGAAGTACAATCTTTTAGCACTGTTGGCCCATTTTTCTCTACGGCTCCCAGTTTTCATGGCACCAACTGCTCACACAGTCCATTCAGAATATTTATTCTGAAGTTCTTGTTTCTGATAACCCAGGCATAATATTTCAGTTTCCCCAGACTTTTTTAACTGCTGCCCATTACCTTACTTAAGCATACACAGGCTCTTTCCTTCTCTCTGTACAACACCTAGGTCACCAGATCATTTGGAGAACTCCCTAAAGCACATTACAGTCACACTAACACTAACCCTTATTTTGTGGCATTAGTGATTCCTGCTGCCCGCTCTTATGCAGAACACTGGCTTTAGCAGCTTAGGAGAGTGCTTCATCCTACTGGTGTTCCTGTGCTTCTGTATTACAGGCAAGCCAGATTTTGGAGTCTAGGTCACCACTGATGCAGCTAGGCAAAATACTAAGAATACGGGCATGACAAAAACAATCCTTGAAGACCTTGGTATGGTAATAGTAAAGGCCCCTTACGGATTTCCCTTCTCCTATTTACTGAGCAAGAGAAAGGGTATCTATAGCAACAAATTTCCCAGAAATTCTTGTGAATTTCTGATGCCCTGCTTCTTCTCACTCATCCCCAAAAACTATCTCCCAGTGCAAATAGCCAGTAGGTATGAACTCAGTTGTCCCACTAAATCCAACTGTATGCCTTAATCATGAAAACTGAGCCTCTTGTTGCATATTGGAGAACTTCATCACCATCATAATGTGTGATGTTCTTGGCTGTGAATTCCTGCTACTATGTGAGCTAGGATCCCATGGCAAATGAGAAAGTTTTTTCTGCCTTGTGCTGATTTTTATTATCTTTAGGTAACTAAGATAACATTAGTTCTTGTGTTTTCCTCATTAAGCCACAGCAATAATATAAAAATCATGCAAAAATCTACTCTTAAAATCTCACAATAGCAGAAACCCTCATCCTCCACATAAAATTACTTATTTAACTCCTACAGACCCAAATCCTAGTATGCTAGACAGTGGTAATAGTCTTAACTCTCTCCAGACATCTTTTCCTAGCAACAGGGGACCTAATTGAAACATGACTTACATGACTGAAGACATCAGTTTATGCCAGATGCTAACAGAACAAACAATTGTTTGGTCATGTGTTTTGACCAAAAATACAAGTTACTAGCCACCCTTGTTTCCTATCTTATCTTTTTAAATGATTCCGTGCTTTCACAGGGAGAGCAGTACAGTGCTGACACGCTTTGCTGTGTCTCTTTTGCTAGGAGTAGCTGGCACAGCTGGCAAAAAGGAGGTTAACTT
>VFFE01007085.1:410640-437204 GCA_008921705.1 Burhinus oedicnemus
GCCCCCCATCCCAGGAAGGCAATAGGAAAAAAGGAATTGTTCTTCTGAATTGCACATCCGTCTGTCTCCTCCTGGGAAGAGACAGCTATTTCTTATCTTGGCTGTTCTACATCACTGAAATGTGAAGGGAGAGTTCGAAGGAAGGAAATCAGAGAAAAGACAGAGAGACCTCTATGTTTCAGAGCATTGGAGGGAACTGCTCTCTACGTACCAGAAGAAGGGTGGGGTGGTTGGTGGTGGTGGGGACAAGAATGCTGTTGGTAATGATGAGCTAGAAAACCTCCACTGATAGAAAGACAAAACTTCTTGGTGACAAGGAGATCTTTGATCTATCTGCTCTTTACACTTTTGAAAAAGACATCTAAATAAATACATTTACATTATTTCAGCCTGCAAACTTCTTGTCAATAGTGATTGTCCTCTGAGATCTTAAAGAAGATGTCTGTGTTATTCATGCCTCAAAGAGAAAGGGAAGAAAAACATCCTTTTTGCACTATTCTAGGACACACTGCCCCTGGAAATAGGGACTTATGGCCAAATCCAGTATAAATAATGTCATTTGGTAATACTTCAACAAATGACAGCAGGGTTAATTTAGCCTTCCCTCTGGGGATCATAAATGAACACATGGGTTCTCTGAGAAGACACAAAGAAATTGTAATTATCTCATTTAGAAGAAGTTCTGTTTAAAGGACACAGACTTGAAATACGTGAGGGGCAAACCTCAAAAGATCTGGCGTTAAAGACAAGCACCCAAAAAGGAGAGCACTTATCTGGAGGTTATCTGGACTATTTGATGCTCTGTGAAATGATACCAGAAATCCTGTACCAGCAGGCTTTCTTTGGCAAGTTCAGAACTTCCTTTCAGACTAAAAACTTGGTCTGTTTGGTGGCAATTCCTCACCTCTGGACCTTGCGTAACACTGACAGCATGGTATGAGAACACAAAAACCAGTAACTTAATATATTCCCGTCATGGAAGTGCTAACCAGGCATTTCAGAACTCAAAACTCCTCATGCCGCAACGAGAGCTTGGACAAACTCAGCCAGTTTCTCTTGTGAAAGCAGATGGTCTGAAGAGCAGCCCTTTTCCAAGAACTCCTGTGGACAATGGGTCTTCTCCACAGCCTAGAGAAGGAACAGCATCTGTTGGCATCTGCTAGTGAGGGAAGGGAACAATGGACCAGGCTTTATCAGGCTTAACTGAACATTTATTTTCTATCATTTGGGGGCTTTGTGTTAAAAACAACTAAGTTAAGAAGTGTAAAAAATGGTACGCATAAACATGTTTGCAAAAACTTGGGCAACTTCCCTGGAGTAAACAGTGGTCCTAATAAACGGCTCTGGTCCTGAGAAGTAGAAAAATGTGTCTATGTGGGGAAAAAGATTCCAAGCAGATTGTTTCTTCCTTTCTGTTTTTTTCCTTTAGGAAAGAAAGAAGACTTAATTCAGTAAGCCTGTTCTGCGTGGCTGGGGCTCTGTGTGGATCCCTGCACTGCTGCGCTTTCTGTAAAGCACCAGCAACGCGGCAGGGATGGCTGCGCGGGAGCTGGAGAGACCAGAGAAGGGAGTAGTCAGGAAGCTGGCTGCCGGCGCAGCAGTCACAGCTAGCAGCAGCACCGGCGACTAATGGCAAAACCAGTAGCGGAGCTCAGCGTGGCAGAACATGTGCGGGGATTAGGGCCGGAGCAGGTTCGGCTGCAGACGGCACCCACCCCCTGCGAGAGCTGGGCACCCTGCTCCTGCAGGGCAGGGGGACGGGGGCAAAATGGCAAGCCACTGCAGCTGTCACCCTCAGCTCCTGGAGGACGGTCTGATGCTGCGAACGTACTCCATGACGGCAGTTTTGCCTCCTGCTGGGGATTACTTAGGTTTTCCAAAATGACGTATGATTAATTGGGAGGTAGAAAGAACAGGGAAGTGTAAAGATTTATTTATTTAGGCCCTTTCATTTGATTCATTGTTCCTGCGGAGGGAAGTACTGCTCAATAAGAGAGCGTAATTTAGATTGCCAGATTTCTGGGTGGAGGCTCAAACTGGTGCAGTTTGTTTGGCTCTGCAGGGTGGGTTTTTGTTTTTGGCAAGGAGAACTAAAATTGATTCTGACCTACACTGCTTCTTGCCAGAGGGGTTTCTCTCACGTTGAATTCCCTGCTGGGTTAGAAATCAGTCCACTTGAATGATGTGGGCAGATATGGACATCTAAAGAACCAATGCATACAAGCAGGTACCAAATCTAGAAGCATAGCTATCTTGTACATAGATGGCTGTGATAAAGTGTAATTTATCACTTGGATAGCTCAGCCAGGAAAGGCTGCTATTGCAGTCACATTGTCAAATTACACTTCTGCCAGTGTAGAGTACCTCTATGCAAAAAATACAAATTGGGAATAGCATAGGCTTTGCTTTTCTGGCTTTATCTAGAATAGAAGCTTTTGTCGGGAGAACGTATATATCTAATCCACAGGTGGCTGGATTGCAGACCTGGCTAAAGATTGCTTACATCGACCCTTACATTTAGCTACGTGACTAAAAGGATGCAACTGAGATGGCACAATGCAACACTGTCCATTACTTCATAATAATAAGCTTACTTGTAAATATTAAATGCCATAATAATACTATTCAAGTACATGTTTAGATATTACATGTTTTTCATTGAGTTTTGGGGTTTGAGAGAGATCATATGAGCTATGCTAATTTATTCTCCACATTAATTCAGATATGTTGCTTTTAAAAAAATCATTGCTCTATTTCCCTTTTGGGAAAGAAACTCTAGTGAAAACTGACATTCCAGAGGAATGTATTCTTTTTGGAGAGCTAGCTGTGAAAACATGTAGAATTTTCTGCTTTCCCATAATAAAACTTCCTTGGCCTCTAACACCAGAACTACCCGTTCCTCTGAGTGCAGAACACACTAATAAAATATTTATCGTCTAGGAAAGACACTGGCAGTGTTTTTCATACCATCTGCATTCTGACTCCAGGACTTCTCAAGAGCTGAGTAAGGGTGCTGCTTGGACGGCGTTCAAAAACTGGGCAAAGAGTGCCTGACATGCCACGGGAGGTGAAGAGTCCATAAGCTGAACTGTTACTGACCCCCACCATCCCAGTGCACCTTGCCCCACGTCTGCAGCCTGGACATCATGTTCCAGCTTTGATAAAAGCATCCTTCTTGCCTGTATTTCTACGGTAGCTCCAAAAGCATTTATTATTTCTAATATGCAGTGCTGAAACTGTGTTAGTATGTCAGTCACTTTGTTTCATCCTAGAGAAGCTGTTTCCATAACGTAGTACCTGTGGCATGTATTTTGTGGCACGGTTCAGTCCCAGAGCTCAGGATGTGTACTTTGCATTTGCTTGTTGCAGGGCAGATGTTCACCCTACCTAAATAGCTCTAGCTGCCAAATGTACCATCTGAGGAACTGATCAAGATCAGTACTACCAAACATTTTCATTATGCTGCTTTTTAACAGCACATTACGCTTCTTCTAGTAATTCTTAAGCTGGAAGTTCAATATAGTGCCTAAAAACGCATTTTTATGCTTTCTGCTGCTGTTTTTTTTGTAATCCTTGGGCCCAGAAATAGCAAAAAGTAATTGTGTGCTGTAGGAGACAGCAACAATGGTATCAAAACACATTTGGAAGACGGGGTTGGACTAGGTGATCTCCGAAGGTCCCTTCCAACCCCTACGATTCTGTGAAAAGCATTTAATGAGCCAAAGTTGGGAAAGATTATTTATACTGGTGTTAATTTTGATTTTTTTTTGTATGCAAACAAAAATGTAAACTTGATTACAAAGGTTTTTCTCAACTTTGATTACATGTTTTAGCCCTATACGGTCAGGTCAGAAATAGATACATGAATGCAACATACTTTCTATGCAAATACAACACACAGAAAACTTCAGTATCAAAATGACAGATCACTTGAATTACTCATTTCTTCTTTCTAGTTGGAAAAAAATGTTTTTCAGATATTATTGCATGAAATGTATTAAATATTTTTGAAACGTGGCTTCCTTTCTTTGAGATTAAAAGTAGCACACACCTTCAGGAAAATAGTAATAATAGAAAGTCCAGGCAACCTTCTTTTCCATGCTTCCATACAGACTCAAGGTGCCTGTGCTCTGAGACACCTCCGCCTCAGGGAGTCTTGCCCAGCTCTGCTTTGCTGGGGAGATCTGATAAAGGCTTTGGCCATGAAGACCAGCAAGGCTGTTCCAGCTGTCTCCCTAGCACAGCTGGAGCCTGCAGACATGACTGCTGCAGCACAGCCTTCTGCATCAGATCGCTAGTCAAAAGCACAGGACCATCAATGGAATACGAAAGGCAGTTTTGGTATCACTTTGCTATCTGATCTCGTTGAGGCTATATAGCCTGGAGGAGTTCTGTCTTGTTCAACTAAAATCCTGTCCTGCGCTGATGTTTTCTTCTCCTGGCATTCAGCTGCTCCCTTTCTTTAGGACATGGCAACACCTACTGCATGAGGAAAACAGGAGGTACCACAAGCACTGTGTGGAGTAGGTTCCTGGCTAGCAATGCAGAAATCAAGAACATTATTCACTTGCTTGCTCATTTACAACAGAGCGAGTACTACTGAGAGCTCCCAAGCCTCTGTAATCTCTGTGACTGATCCTTGATGAACAGCCGGCAGCAAAATGAACTTTCCAGGGTGGCTGAATATCAAATAAGTGTGGGTTGCTCGGACTAGAGAACAGCACCATTACCACTTATCTTGTTATAACAAAACGAGTCAGCATATTCATCATTCTTTGCTTGATAAATGTGTGCAGGCACAAGGAGTATGTAGGGACATAACATCATTTTCTTCCCTTTCTCAAAAGCAGCAAAGCTAAATATCTTCTCTGTAAGTGCAGCCTATTCTAAAATTAGAAAAACAAAGACCACAGAAAGGTTTCTGGGACTGTTTTCTAATTAAATAATGGGAAAAACGGTTCCCTCCATCCTTGCTGTTCTCCTACATGTCTAACTGTCAGCAGGTAGATGGAAAGAGAGTAATTAAGAATCAGGGAGCTGAGTTACATCCAAGTGAAAAAAAAAAAGAGGAGCTACTGAACTGAAAGAAATTGAACTTCAGTGTTAACGTAGCATTACATAGAGGGGTTTCCAGACTTGCTTGAACGATGGCGATAACTCTTGCCTTCACAAATGGGTGTATCTATCCTTTGAATTCACAAATGAATTTGAATTCACAAATTCAAACCTGTGCAATCACTTCTTTCATCCCCCTGTTATAGACACGTGTTCCCATTAACACCCTTGCTCCAGCACCCTCAGCCAGAGCTGCAGGTATCCTATGGGCTTCTTTGCAGCATGCCCGTGCTAGGGAGCAAAGGTAGAAACAGGTGCTTCTGATTTTGCCTACATGCAGACAGTGACTCAAGTGAGCGGAGCTGGAAGCCGCCATCTCTGGCCAGCACACACGTAGTACTTTCAAGCAGTGTGCCTATATGGCTATTTCATAAAACAAATAGCGTGGGAATCACACAGGAGACTGCAGTAGAAAAAAAATGGAAGTTAACATCCATTTGGACTGAAAAACAACAGTCACAAACATTTGGCTCCTTAATGCGGCCCAAGTCATGAAGCAGAGGTCAAACCAGCCTGTCTGTAGGTTGAGCTTTGACATTAGAGATCTGGAGTCCCGTCACTTGTGCTGGCCCACGAAGAGAAAATGTTCATCAGTGCTACTCCTGAGACCTGTGTGTGGGAAGACCACAATAATAAAGTGGGTAATTTAGAATATTCATGCTATACAAACGCCATAAGGATGAGGTAGTTGGAACAGCAAGACTGGGTTGGAGAGAAAAATGTGATGACTTGCAGAAAGCAGAATTAGGAAATCTAAAATCTCAAGGAACAGATTAAAAAAAAAAAAGAAATATCATTTGACTGCTACTCTGAATCTTCTGACTGCACTAAAAAAAGTCACATAAACTAACTTCTGTGCTGCTTCTTTTTCTTAAGCAGAAGTATGCAAAGCAGCTTTAAACTTATCTCTTATCTCTATGCTTGCTGTATATGGAATTTTCCAGAGGAATGTGTCTAACAGATGTTTTTAACTAGACTTGGTTAAAAGCATGATGAAGCCCCAGCAGGGAAAATAAATAACAGTGTTGTGACACTAGGAACCCAGTTGTCGTCGTTAGTGATGAAGAAAGATAACTGACTGCCCTGAGCAGGAGTGTTCTGGTGGTCTCAGTAAAATCTAAGACGGAGGAAAACAAGCTGGACTGCGTTCAGGGAAGCACGAGTATTGCCTCATATACCTTCAAATTATAACAAGCCTTGATCAGTTATACACTAGTCTTCAGTATCAGATTTTAGGAGCAATTGCTATGTATCTGGAAAATAAAATACCTGGAAAAAGAAACTACCTTTCATCCACCTGGAAACTAAGAATGAAAGGCTGGGGTCCTTGGACCTTTAAGATGGAAAGCATTTATCCAACAGAGGAGTTCTTAATTAAACTACTGAAGATAGTCACAGGGGACACAGAGGGGCAGGGAGGGAGAATGAATTGGGCTCTCTTTACATTTCATGCTACCCGTGCAGCTTGTTTCTTCCAGGCTGAGGAAGGAAAATGCCTGGAGGAAGAAACGGGAAGGAAATTCTACAGGGAATTTTGTAAAGATCTCCTTCTCTCAGTTTTCTCACAGAAGAAGGTGACCTGAACTCTTAATGATAAAATAAATGCTCCATGAAGCCCCATATGAATCAACTTCTTGTCAAAAAAGCCTGCTCTTCTACACGCTACACTCTTAAAAAAGTTCCTATGGAACAATTTAATATAATTAGTTCCATCCAATCTGCACAACTCCACCACTGATGTGCTGCTTTTGCAATACCAGAAGCAAAATTGAGCATGACTGAACTGTTTTCCTGCAATGTCATGTTGCTATACAAATAGTAACTGGCTTCAGGCTACAACATTGTGCTGCCCTTTGAGTCCAGGTTAGCCTGTGCGGGGTGGCTGCTCTCTCGGGCCTCTTTGGAAAGGCAATGAATGGACACTGTGGGTGGTAGGTTCCCACAGTGCTAATGGACAGAAAAAAATGAAGCAAGACAGAGGGTAGGGGAGGAGGAAAAAGAAAGTAGGACCAAGAAGTGGAAATCTATTTTATGTTCACAAAGCTCAAGGGGAAACAATAAACAAAGCACTATTATTCCTTCTGTTGCTGCTTTTTTTTTTTAGAATTAACTTTCTCAGTGTTTTGTGGGGTTTTTTTACTAGATTTCTTTCATCTTCCTGTCTCCTGATCTTTCCTCAGCAAAAAAATATCATGTTGAGATGCACTCGGGCTTACAAATGACTATAAGAACCACACTGTACTTATCCTCCCAAGTGTCCCTTTGTCGAGAGGCGCTTCCCTGCTTCCCTGCTGACTGCGGGCCGGGCTGTTGAGCCAGGCAGCAAGCATGCAGCATGGCGCACTTCACTTCAGCAGGCACGCTCCCTCCTCCACTTGACCCCAGATCACCACAGAGCATGGAGCAGGGGCGTCACACATCCTTCGGGGAACTCCCAGCTCCCCGTCCCCTGGCAGCGGGCAAGGACTGAGCCAAAGCCACCTGAGAAGAGGCTGCGGCAGATGCCGATAGCTGCGAGCAGCTGGCAGCAGCTTCCCCCAGGGGGCAACTCGCCCCAGAGATGCATCTGAGAAGGCCGAAGATGTTTCTCGTTACAGGCATGTGATTGCAACGAAACACAGCTAAGCTGTGCCCTGCAGGTTCATTACAAACAAAAGCCTCACACTCATAAATAGAAGTGCC
Source organism: Burhinus oedicnemus (assembly GCA_008921705.1). Taxonomy (NCBI): domain Eukaryota; kingdom Metazoa; phylum Chordata; class Aves; order Charadriiformes; family Burhinidae; genus Burhinus; species Burhinus oedicnemus. The sequence goes on from VFFE01007085.1 coordinate 418,438, forward strand.
TGGAGATTTAATGTGCTTGGAAACAAAGGCTTGAGTCTGTGTTAACATGCACAAGCCAGCAGTGTTTTCTAAAGGACAAGTGGCTATGGACACCTGGAAGATCAGGTGTGCTGCTGAGACATCTCAGAAGGGCCTGTTTGACACCCATTGCTGCCTCTGCCACCAGGGAAGAGACACAGACATCTCCAGAGGATGACCAGGTCCAGCGGTCGTACTTCTCTAGACCCCCACCATGCAGTAGGCTCAGCTGTGCCCGGCGGGTACCTCCTCCCCAGCAGTCAGCCTAGACCTACTGCCGAGGCTTTCCGTGGCTAATGCTGGATGAGGGGAAGCCAAGCTTTCTGGAAACTTGACTTCTCTGAAGCATCTCACGTCGGACATTTACTCTTGGCAGTACTTTGACCACTATGAAAGGGAAAACCTTAATGGGTTTATCAGGTTGACAATTTATATCAAGCAAGCAGGCAACAAGGTTTTCAGCTGTTCACTTCTCCTGGTGATACAGAGAAATTCCTGGATTAGCAGCAAGCAAAAGGAGCAATGGATGTCTGTGGCATACATTCAGAGGTATGAAAAGAAATGCAGGGATTAGAAAAGTACGCCTGAATATGTTTCAGTTTATTTGAGAAGCTTCATTCTACTGTTGTAAGGGTGGAATTTGTTTCAATAATAGAGTTTCCAGGAGATCCTATTATTATATCATAACCACTAAATTCACAGTACTTGAAGGTTTCCTTCTGTTTCTCGGGATACCTCCCAGGAGAATCTGGCACTGGAATGCTTGACTCAGTAAATACTTATTTTTGGTAGTATAACCTTCTTTCCAGCAAATGTGTGACCTATGGTTATTTTTGCAAAAGAAGAAATTTGGAATTATCTATCTGCATGGTATTCTGTAATAGGCAAAGAAAAAAATTATTTTCCCTAAAAGGAAACTTCGAAAGATACTAAATTTTGTGAGTTATTAGAGTATAATTAAAGAAATTCACAGAAGGGATCATTTTCCACACAGGATGAATGACATATATTAGACGAGTGTGTACAAACAGGGAGATTTACCCACTATCTTTGTCCCAAGCAAGATAACCTTTCAGAAAATACCTTCTCTATAGAGAAAGTAGGACCTCAGACAAAAGGTAGACTCTTACAAATCAGTTTTAAATAGTAAAGCCAAAACTGCCTTTACTGTGAGCTTCCTCATGAGTTCAGACAAGGGTGCATATGTCCCAAGATATGCTAAAATAACCATTTCCAAAGAAGCAAGTACTTGGTTGCGACACAGGTGCATATGTCCCAAGATATGCTAAAATAACTATTCCCAAAGAAGCAAGTACTTGGTTGCATGCTATTCTTTTAAGGTAGAGGTCATCAAACAAACTCTTGATTTTGGAAACTGTAAACTCAAAAGAGGAAACAGCCCCTAAGCGAGTTGTATCCAGAGAGATGAACTTCACAACATAATACTTTCCAATGCATGGTAACAGTAATTTCGTCCCTTCAGTCCATGAACGGCTGCACTTTCGAAGTACACTGTGTTTGGTTTTTCACATCATTTTATCACAAACATCCCAGTTAGGTAACATACAATCTCCTCTTCCTATTCCCATTGTTATCCTTTAAAAATCTAATTTAAAAGTCTAACTGGAGATAATTGTTTGTAAACAATTGTAAACAATTCTCTTCTTCAATGGGATGACCTCTTAGGTATCAAGTCTCACAGTATGAGTTTCTCTCTTCACCCTATGAAGCCCGTATTAGGAAACAACAAAGTAAACAAAAGAAAGAAAAGAGAAAAACCCACCAAGCTCTAGACCAGCTTAACTTAAAGAACTTCAAATAATCTCAAAGAAATTAACTGAAATAGCACAGTAGCTTTTCTGATTTGTCTTAAGAAAATACTGCAGGCTTCCAGAGTACGATGCTCTCCATTCCAAAAGCACATAAAATTTCAAATGAATCCGCATTCATAAACAGAAAAGATGCTGCATTATGGACCAATCCTTAATTTGTATTAGTAGCTCTTAACAGACCGATATCCAAACTTTTTATAATGTCAAAACTATAAAGAAAATGTAACAGAAATAAAAAAAGAGAGATCGGCCTTTGTTTCTGTGGAGCTACCACCTGCCTTTGCAGTGGTACTTCTAGTGCTGCCCCGTGCTGGATGGAAAGATCTGCTGCTACTGGTGTAGAAGGTATGTATACAGGAGTCTCTGTATGACCTCAGAAAGGGGAAAAAAAAATGCCTTTGATTTGTGAACAGGGATTAAATTCATACTTCCCACCAGTCCAAATTTGACAATGATCATCACCGCCAGCTGAACTGGATTTAGATTTAGGATTCTGCCATCGTGTAGAGTAAAATTGCATTGACTGGTGAAATTTTAACCTTACAACTGTCAAGTTATACTGCCCACAGTAAGAGCATACTCCACATGCCAAATAAGACAATGAAGTAACAACATCAGGGTAACGTTACATTTGTGGAAATAGGCCAACTGATGAATGATACACATCTGAATTTCCTCATTTCCTTCCACAGAAGAATTTATTATTAAATGTAAAAACACAAGGCACCTAAGTGAAAATAAGTAGGATTGTTGGTTAAAGCATTTAAAATCACCACTACTATCTTAAGAGAAAGAAAAGACAAGAGAATTAACTGGAATTCAATACACTGTAAGGAGTAGGCACACCAATCTCAAGTTACTATTTTCAGACTAGTATGCATAATAGACAAGAGGGCAAAGGTAGAAATTAAAGAAAAACAAATTCCAGCCATCAGGAAGCATTTTTCACATGAGAATCATAAATGTTGGAACACTCTATCAAGTAAGGTTAATGAGGCTAACAGCTAGCAGCCAAGGAACATAAAATTAGATGGCATCATGGGTGGATGACAAAAAAGGAAGCAATTTTGTAATTATCCTGAAGGCAAGAATGCTTCCGATGCTCTTTGCATACCAACATACATACGGGGCGACATTTGTGTTTCAGTTACATCTGCAAAATCTGATAACCATCCCTAGGGGAAGTACACAGCATCAGTGACAGGATAACCTGGTCCATGGGTTTCATGGAAGGTATGTAAGAAATGAGAAAGGAAGGGTTATTTTTCCTTAATTGGCTGTGATTTAAAAACTAGGTTCATTTTTGTGATTTGCTGTACTTTGCAAATTTCTTATATTCACTTACAGTTTTATACAATTAAATAATACCTAAAAACTATGAGAAAATCCATTCTTGAAATAGATATTTAAAATAGATATTTTGCTAAGTGTCAGATGAAATTTCAGTTAGAGATGTGGGTTTTTGGTGACACCCCATAATGATTAATTCTTCAGTCAGTGCTATTTAGCAGTTGTATAAGTTACACAGAAGAAAGCGTAACATTTTCACTGGCAAAGTTAACCGATGTTATGAAGATGGGGCATGATAAAATAGAGTAGAATCTAGATTAAATGCTAAAATGGGAGCAATGAAAATACATTTTAGCACTACCCATTGTAAATTCTTAGGCATAAACAAAGGAACTTGGGACACACAGAGTAAGAGGGACTCTTTTTGGGGTACCTGTTTCTCTGGCAAGAGGCATAACAGGGTCTTGATAACCAGTCAGCTCAACATGAAGTCCCAGTTCCACACTTCAGTGAAAAGAGATAATACAATACTTGGCCGTATAAACGGAGTAGTACTGAAGAAAAATAAGGAGGTTATGCAATTTTCTTAGTTAAGACTAATGCAATGCTTTGTCCAGTTGTGATTGACAATTTCAAGTATGAGCAGAGGAGGACTTGGAGAAAAGCCGTAAGGAATGGTCAAAGACTTGGAAAAAAGTCATCTTCAGTGACAAATTGCAGGAGACTAATCTATGTAGCTGCATAAGAAGAAAGTGAGAATAGCAGTTCAAAACAATTGTTTCACCAGATACCACTGTCATCAGCAATGGTGGCAGACATGATGGACCTGCCATTCTCCCAGCTCCATGACCAGCCTTGTAATGCTCCAAAATGAGTTAAACGCTACAAGCCACACACACAAGTATCTACATAATGAAACTAGTAATGCTGAGCTCTTTCATCTACCTTGCAAAGGCAAAACAAAAGCTCAGAGACAGATTTTAAAGGGAGATCAATGTGGTCTAACACCTGTGTTTGTTTACTGTAAGAGCAATCAACTACTGGAACAACTTAGCAAGGGCTGTGATAGACTTTCAGACATCGGAAAATCAAAAAATATAGATGGGACGTTGCTCTAAAACCGGCACTGGAATTCAAACATGAATTAAATTCAGGAAATTCTTACAGCCTACATTATAAATATTAGACTTGTTTTATACATTCCATGTTTCTCATTACACCAATATGCCACATGAATCAGGTGTACTCTATCAAACTGAGTCTGTACTTTCAACTGATAATAGGCAAGGACTGCAGATGAGAGATAAAAGACCTAACAGTTAAGTGCTGTAAGTCTCACATAAGAAAGTGTAATGTGGTAGACTGTCATAGGACCGAAATGAATAAAATTCCCGGCTGGCTGCTCACATGATCATTATTTAAGTCAAACTCCAGACATAACTTCACTGGTCGGTAACAAATGTAGGTGACCAGTCTGGGGACATACTCTGACTCAAGTCTTCCAGAAGCCCAGGACATCTGGTTGCTAGAAATTAAAAATTGAACCTGCTTATAGTAAAATATTTCTCAGCTCAGACAGAGAGATATGACATACAACTACAAAACCAGGAAAGCCAAAAGATGTATGTAATGTTAAGTCACTCATTATTACCTGAGGGAAGCTTGGAAAGCAGAACTTCAGTAACGATTAACATGAAACCCCACTGTCAGCACACACAGGCAGCACTTCTATTAATTGTTACCCTGAACATTAAATTCAGTCAATCCTATTGTGTTCTGTTGCATCTCCCAGCAACCAACAGAAAAGGTCAAATGCTTACGGCCTGATCCAAAGGGTGCTCAAATCCATTGATTTAAAGACGGGTTCTACAAATATGCTGCAATCTCACTTTAAAAACTGACTGAAAACATTAGACCATTTGATAGCACCAACTTAAATTAGAATTTTCTGTTGAAGACAACATGCTGTTCTACTTAAAAGCTGGTGGCACAAAATGGCTCTCGTAACACTGCAGTTAATCATTACAAAACAGTTAAGCCAGGAAAGTATTGTGCTCTTCAGCCGTAGTTATTTAGACTCAAAGCAATTGGTCACATGCCCTTAATAATTAGACAGAATCCATGTGATAATATACTAAGATCTCACACTGCTAAGTCTTTACAAAGCATGCTGAATATACTCTTTGGAAACATGTGACCTTTTGGGACACATCTAATGCAGCATGTAGCAATACAGCACAGAGATTCAAAAAGCCAGTTTCAGATGACCCACCTTGGGTACTGTGTCTGGCCCAAATAGCGTGGGCTGCAGTGTATTTGTAAAACTTGCTAGAGGAATTCATTAGGAAAGTTATAGCTGCAGAAACACAGGGCTTACTGAAAGTAACTTTTATCTTGGCAAGGTAGCCAGCTCAATAACCCGCAGTGATGGAACTCAGCAGGCAATAGCACGCTACTGTGAGTGTGGAAGGATGTAACATTTCTTTCCCTGTTATATTAAAAGTTGAGAGGCGTTACAGATAATGTAATGCAACTGCAGCATGGATGTGTGTACTGAATGCTAAGGAGGAGAAAATGGTTAACAGCCTGCTTATACGTGAACAGGGAGAATGAGTTCCCTCTCCCCCGTATGCTTGGCCAGGCAACACACACCTTCTGCATCATGTGGACTGGGGCATGGCTCACCTGCACCATGGCTGCGGGAAGACCAACACCACAGGGCTGGACACACAGCAAGTCCTGACTTGCTCGTGCTCCCTTGTTAGTCATCTATGGCTCTCATGTTGCGGTTATGTTTTAAAATAGTATGTGTGGCTCTGCTGTTGGGGAGGCTGATGGACAGTTTGACATCCATGCTCGAAGGAGGAGCGCCGCGTGGGTCTACAGCGGCCAGCATTTCCAGGTCTCCCACAGGCTTGGTGGCAAGCTCTGTCCTGCAGCTGGACCCCTTAGGGAGCTGCTCTCCACTTCCGCTTGTAAAATGCTGGAGCTTCCCCTTTCCTTAGGTCTCCAAGTTTTCTGGTATGTGTCTTGCTGCTTTTGGACATGCAGAGATTTTGGGAACAGATCACCAGATCAAAAGGTCAGAAGTCTTTCCTGCTTGTGCTCTGGAGCACAGTTTTTGTGTACATTGCTCATCTGAAAGACGCAAGGGACAGCTGACGTTACTAGTAAGACTCTCTACAAAGGCTAACCAGAGTATCTAAAATTACACTTGGTTCTGAAGTGCCAGAAAAAAAGGAAATTTCTTCACGCTATGGCAAAGCTGAGTTGGTCTTTCATGCAAAAAAGAAAGAAAAAACCAAGCAACAACTTTGCACATCTATTTTGATTCACCATTCTCTCATGTCCTTTCGCAGGAAGACAGTACTCCGTTTTGCCAGTAGGCAAACCTGGAAGTAGGAAGATGCAGTAGAAATTCTGAGATTGAACAGCAAGATTTCTGCAGCTGAAACAACTTCAGGGCAATTAGAACACAAAAAGACAATAGAATGGTCCCAGGTCTGGCTTCTCAGCTACTGAGGAACAGGACTTTCCTCAAAGAAAAAAGTAAGTTTGTGTTTACAGAAAAGCTGCAAACAATGGGGGATCTTGAGATGAGAGCTGAACAGTCTTAGGAGGGTCCCTGTCCCTCATTAAATAAAAAAATCCTGTTTCTCCTGTATGTACACAAATGGGTGTGGGAAGTTGACATTTCTGCACAGATGAATGGATTACCATGGGGTTGCCCATTATCTGCATGCAGCACTGTAATCCCTCTACAGACTATGTCTGCAGGATAAGTAGTGAAATTACGTGGCCTGTGCATTTTCATATCCCTTTATCTCCTGAGAAGGATGAGCTTTAATCTCCCAAAATTAATTATGCTATTCTATGAAGTTAAGTGTCCTTGTCTTAATGGAACATTTTTTTAAAAGCCTAATGAAAGACTGGTAGCCTCCAGGCTAAGAATACATGGCCAGGGTGGATCTCAGTCTACCTCTTATTCATCGGGGTGGATCTCAGTCTACTTATTCATAACAGATGATGGCTGTACTTCAGTTCCTCTCTCCTTGTTTACACATGTTACTGGCTTTATGGAAGACAGTGAATGATAAATGACTAACATGGAAATCACATTAAATGAAAATTAAATACCTTGAAAAAGTAGTAAAAATCACGTCATCCCTAATTTGAGATGGTATACTTCCAGTGAAGCAGCTGACAAGCTTGGAGTCCAACTCATGGAAACTGGATTCTATACAGAAAGAACTCCCAACATGCCAGTACGATGTTTCTAACTGCCTGTGATTTGGTCATAGTAGTTGTTGTATGTTTTTCCTTGGGAAAAAAACCAACAGACCAGTTGGTTCAAAGCATGAAGCCCTGCATACCTATTAAGCGTTGCAGGATCATGCAAGCATGTTGCTGTAGGGCTCATAGGGATTCCTTACTCAGACAAATTCAAGACTACAGTCCCAATCTTCAAAGTGATTTATGATCCAGCCTCAAGCTACCTTACTAATCATCCATCTAATCAGTGGTGACCCTATGTAGTACTGTGTCTCTAAGGGACAATACAAACCTCAAGCAAGAGATTAGAGTTGTGAAAGCAAAGGTAACATTTTCTTGATGTTCTCTAACATCTTAGACTATAGAACATACCTTACCGAGAATGGCTACTATCTTACCCCCTTGAAGGCACAAAGAGCATTATTACGAACAAGTAATAACAAAGAGTTAAAGTTTCCCCTCTTACATCGAAAAATAATCAGATCAGTATTGGTCAGAGCATGCATTGGACAGATGGTATAAGATGTTTGGATCTCAATTTGATGGTATAGATTCATAAAAGGAAATCAATGTTAAAGAGAAATACAATTTTTTCCAGATTGTTCCCCCGTCCATCAGCCATGTAAGTTTATTGAAATATCATTCCTTGGAAGGGATTCAGGTACAGATAGTTTGATGTGTGGAAATAGTACCATATTTCAGTCTCTTTGAGTCTAATTAAGTCTATCTGCTCAGAGGAAAGGAGTGCTGATCCCTTCAGTCCCTGGGTCACTGAAAGGATGGAGTCCCAAGAAGTCCTCTCCTTATTCTCTAAGACTGGGGTAAAAGCTAAGCAGACTATCTTCTGGAAGATGACTTTTTTTTTTTTTCTAAAGGCAGTATTAATAGCTTCACAGATAAGGCAGCAAGGCTATGATCTGCCAAACAAATCCAAACTATTGCCATAGGCAAGAGCTGAAATAGAAAATTAAGAAAGAAATCTGGACTGGAAGCTGCCATTGTGTGACTGACAACTGATAAACCCAAGTTCACATCAAATGAGGACAATTAAACCCCCTACCTTCTACTACTCACCCGTCCTTGACTTTATTCTAAAACCAGAGGGTAAAAGAGCACATTTTTGCCATTCCCCTCATCAGACCACTCCATGTAGATGGAAGATCTCTCAGGAGAGGGAGGCAGTTGAAGAAGATGCACTGCAGTACTCATACTCTCCAAGCACAGATCAAAGTGCAGTTGGGGAGCGCGGCATAAGCCACCAGAAAACCAGCATGTAGCCAAGTGCTACATGCTCTAGTCACTGTCCTTTCCTTGGGAGGGACTATTTTTCTTAACACTTAGGCACAACAGAGAGGACTAGTAAATGGTTTTTTGACGCCTCTGCTTTTGCAATTTGGTTTGTGACCTGTTGCCATTTCCATCTATTTACATGCTTATTTTTGTCCTTTATTTTACTTACATGATGTAAATATCAACAAACAGGGCACAATAATGCCATGAAACATCACATAAAGCTTAAGATAAAACTATCAGGAAGGGTTTTGTTTTTTCTTGGCATAAATTTCCTGTTCAAGTGGGTGACATGGCAATACCATTGCAAAGTAAGCCACAAGTATTCAGAATGCTAACTGACATTTTCTGTACCTGACAGTAAAACAGCTCAGTTCTTCTATTTCATCCCTGCTCAGGTAAAACTACTCAACATACTGATGCATGTGAGAAATGAGAGTGGGCTCTGATTTCCAGACAGTTAATGTCACAGTCTGAGGCACACATGCTCCATGCCTACATTAATGTATTAAGCAGCCCCGTGCCCTGCAGCTTGACCATGTGTACTGTTTCGCTGTCAGAAAGGTCCCGTGCATGCCTGTTGCTTGGGCTAGGAAGCTTTTGCTTGCTTTGCTTCAGCAAAGACATTTTTGGGCATGGTGCAGGAGTCAGCATAATGTAAGGGCCACTGACAGTCTCTAAGGGGCCACCCTGTTTTGGAAACTAAGGAGGCTAATTACCAAAGCTAGTTACTGTTATGGACACGGACAGACTGTGCCAATTGACCACAAGGGCAGCGAATTCACCTGGGACGCTGTGGTTTACTGTAAGGGACGCAGCCAGAGAGGAAGCAGCCCGCGGGCTTTAATGAGTTGAGAGATAACAGATGTTCTGGCTACCTTGTGGGCATGTACAGAGGACAGAAGATTTGGGCAATGTTCTACCTACTCCACCCATGCACCTGCAAAGCACCTGGGGAAAACCCAGCTTCAGCCCCACGCAGCAAGGGAAATGCTTAAATTTCCCTGTTCACTTCCTTCTTCCAGCCAGCGTCACTTAAGATTTTCCAAGTGTCATGCAGAGACGTTTGGGCAGTTTCCAGCAGACTGTTTCTCTGGCTGCCGGCTCGGGGAGATATGCAGGCTTCCCATGCTCTGTGGCCCCAGCGGCTATTCCCAGCCCTGTGCGGGAGCGGCATTCCTTTCTGCCCACTCCTTTCGCTGCAGCTCAGCCCGGGACATGCCGGCAGCCCTGGTGAGCAGCTCTGCTCTCCTCCCGGAGTTGCTCCCCAGGGTCTCCACACACGTGTTCGGGGTGCCATGAGACTCAGACCAGGTGGCTGGACATCAATTACACAGGGTCAGCAAGCTGGCAGCTTGAATATAAAAACGCCTTTCCTCATCTGTTTGCAGCATGCCCGGGGATTGCACAGGCAGAGAGGTGCCAAGAACGAGGCACACACGAGCGCGACGGGGAAAGCCTGCTAAGCTTTCCCAGTTTTCCATCCCTACCTTAACAAATGACTCTGCTCCCCATGGCTGCAAGGCACAGCAAGCGTGGGCAGGACCTGACAATGGAGACTCCTGAGGTACAGGCAGTGAATCGTTGATCTGTAGAGATGGGGGGGGTGGGGTGGTGTTTCTCCTTTTTTCTTTTTTTTTTAATCCCTGATGAAGAGCAGGTTTGTTTCCAAGCCTGTGTTTCCGCAGGAGGCCGGGGCGGGCAGCGAAGGGGTCAGATTCCTGTCCAGCCCAGAGCTGCGACCTCCTGAGGCTGAGGATGGATAGAAGCTACAGGAGCTGCATCAGACATCAACACTTATGGGCTCAGGGCTGCGCTTTGGGACAAGGCTTAAACCTGAGGCAGTTAGCTGTTTTCTAATGACACAAACAAAAAGAAGAAAAAAAACGACAAACCAAAACCAAAAAAACCATTTGCAGAACAGGACAAATGAAAGGGCTTGTGCTGTATCCAAAATATTTCACTTTGCCTGACATCCCTTTTTTGTATACAGCCTGATTATACAGTCAGAAGTTAATTTTGATCAGCAAAGAACCTTTAAAAGCCTGGTGAAATATAAAGGAAAAGTATAGTTGGAATAAAGAATTACTTGGCTCCATCAACCAATGGTGAGAGGAGGTGTGGGCACGATCTGCAGCTAAGACCTGCCAAAAAATAAGCCAAGCCCTATTTATCTGAATGATCTTTACTTGCTGACTTCAGAAAGCTACTTCAAAATAAAGGTTGGGATCATTTATGAATAAATAGGACGCCTGAAATATCCCAGTAAGCGTACATCCTTGGTAACCAATATGATGATCTAAATGTTCTTCTGATCTCGCATGTCTAAAATAAAAATAGAACTCAGTGGTAAATTTATGTTGAAAATCAAGTTTTTTTCTTGAAAAAAAGTCCCTTTTTAGGAACACTGTCAGGAGAAGAAAAGCCAAATAACGCTGCCCTTTTGACTCATAGAATCACAGAATGGTTCGAGTTGGAAGGGACCTTAAAGATCATCCAGTTCCAACCCCCCTGCCATGGGCAGGGACACCTCCCACTAGACCTGGTTGCTCAAAGCCCCATCCAACCTGGCCTTGAACACTTCCAGGGATGGGGCATCCACAACTTCTCTGGGAAGCCTGTTCCAATGTCTCACCACCCTCAGAGTGAAGAATTTCTTCCTGAGATCTAATCTAAATCTACCCTCTTTCAGTTTAAAACTGTTACCCCTCCTCCTGTCGCTACACGTCCCTCTCCACCTTCATACAGAGGGCTCTGGTCCATTTTGAAATTCTATCCCAGCTCTCCTAAAACATGCTAATTTCCCTAAAATTGCCACCCGATTTTAAACTTGCAGGTTTGCTTTTCCAGCATGCACGTTGCCTGCCCCCCAGCCTCCTCCCCGGCCCAGCTGGGCTGCACTGGGACCTGCCGCTGGCGGCGGCCTCAGGCCCGGCTCCCCCATCCTGCCTCAGGGGAGCCCCGTGGCCAGCCGGCCACCCAGGCACAGGGCCAGCTCCTGCTGCAGCTGCGCAGCCTTCCCTGGCAGAGGGGTGTGAAATGAGCAGTGTGGGAACACAGCCGTGAGAAGTGGGGCTTCCCCCTCAGCCTGCCAGCGGCTTGGGGTCAGCCATGCCTGTGCCCAGCCACAGGGCCCTCCTGATTTCCACCTGTGGGCCGATGTCCCAGCTGGCCTCGGCCCGTCCCCATCCCCATGGCCCTGCCCGGCCCTCCAAGGCTGTGTCTGACCCTGGTGACCATGCCTGGACCTACTAGGTGCTGTAGGGATGTGCCAGGAGGCTGAGGGCCCTGCCCGCCTCCCCATCCCAGCCTCCATCTCCTGCCTCCCAGGACCAGCACCCTGCACCGGCACTGAGGAAACCATGGCCGCATCTCCCTTCATTCCCAGGATGTTCCATACATGTGGTCAGAAAATGCTCGTGAAACACTACTAACTGTTGAAGAGGGGAAACTGTGCTGCAAAAACATGATTCAGCTGAAGTATCTGCAATTACTCAGGGAAACACAAGGTTGCTCATTCACTTCTCTGCAAGAGCTTTTCCCTTGCTACATATCGTTTCTAGGGTCTGAAAACAAGGAGCTACCCTTGCACGGTCGTGATTCACCCCAGCACCTTCAGCTTCCAAATGGATAAAAAAGGGCACGTGAAAATCAACAATGCCGGTCCTTAGTCACTCAGAAATGTTTGCATGATAAAAATCACATACTTTCACTTCGAGCTGAGTCAACTGCTGCCGTCAACTAGCTGCTGCCATTTTAAAGAAAATGACTGTTGATAAACATCAGGAAATACTGCAAATTTCACTGTGCTTTTTGCTCCTTAGGAGCAAACAAGGTACAGAGAATAGCGCAAGGCATTAGTTTCCTAAGGGAGAAGGGGTTAGAGAAGATAAGCTGCCTTCTTTGGCAAGCAAAGATATTGTAACTGTAAGCTACTAAATTAACTTTGAACTCTCCCAAGATCCTGGATCGGTATAACACAATACGAAGAATGTTCCACTCCTTCACCAATTTTTGGCTTGGAAAAACAAAAGCAAAGAACTAATAAAGAATAGTCTGGTCTCAGACAAGAAATCCATTACTGCAAAAAGGAAAAAAAGATCCACTAATACAAACTGTGCTCTACTGCTCTGTGAACTACTAAATTAAAATATTCATAATACATGTGTTTGCTAATAGTATAACTGAATAAGCCACAATGCACCTTTACATTTTGGGTAAGGCAAATCTGTTCGGACTTATAAATCATTTTTTGCACAAAATTTAAAAAATACATGGTAGGTTTAGTACCATAATGCATAAAGACTTCCTGTGGTGCAATTACTACACAATAAAACCCAGATGTGCTACTTTAAAAGCTCAAGGAAAAGCCATGCTGAATTTTTGAAACTGCTTCAGCTACTTTCAGAGTAAGGTGACAAAAATAACAAGATCATTTTATTACATTACATGACAGTTTACCTTGTCAGGGTTCTTGTCTCTTACTATGAACATTTTAACCTTTGAGAAATATGGGAAGCTGACAGAACTCTGTCTCTTCTCCTACCAATTGCAGCACGACTATATGATATGCCATTCAGTAACTCTAAAAAATAGAATTACTCTGAATATATTATTGCAGACATTCATTGAGCATGCTTCTGATCTATTCACAAGAAAAAGTGGGTAAATAATCTATGTGTGGCTTTGCACCAAGAGATTAAAGAATATAGGCATGCGCGAGAACCTCCTCCTCCTCATCGCTAACTCCAGGGAGACACAACATATTGCTTTTGGTGTAACCTGTCTTTAGTCCTTGAATGAAGAACTTGATTCAGTGTTAATGTACGACTGTACAGAAAGAATAGTCTCTAATTTAACCCAAACAGACATAGCAGAAACGGCTCTTAAAGAAATCTTTCTAGGAAGAATGATTAATTAATAAGAAATTAGGATGAGTATAGGCTTCATAGGCATGGTAGCAAAAAAGAATTTCAAGGAAGAATTTGAGGAATAACAAGGGAAAGAGACATTTAAGGAAACTCTCTTATTGATGAGTGGAGCAGACAGCATACAAGAAAGAAATGACCAGAAATAAGGAATTTAAAGGTATGGACCATGACTACATTTCCATGTACGCCATACTTGCAGTGAGTGTGCTAGTCTGCCTGACATCATACAATATTGACAGGTGAAACCTGGCTCTGATAAAAGAAAAAACAAAAATCCCATTTGGGTAGCCATCCTGCTGCACATCTACAGAATGATCACACTGTGACCCTCATCATGGAAACACCACTGCCAGATCAAGGCACAGCTGTTGGTGTCAGTGAAAGCGAGGGGTTTGCCTTACTTAGCTGCCTGGACACCACCTCCTTCACTCAGGACTTCTCATAGTTCTTTAACAGAGCTGCCCCTTCTTCACAGCTCCATGACTGAACATAGGAAGAGTCCTCTCTTAACTACCCAATAATCCTTTCAGGGTTCAAAGAAATTTTGAATAAAGTGATCAGATATGCTGGGAGGCTCCCCAAAATGCTGGGGTTTTGCAAGGTATCATTATTCCAATTTTCTTACAGAACACTGCTCTTCCTCAAAAATGAACCAAACTGTGCCCTTATTTAAACAGACATAAACAAGCTGTGTCTGCCAGTGTGGAAATGCCTCAAATGAAGTTGTTCTAAAATAAGAGTGCCATGTTTCTTTTTGAGGGATCTCCTTGGCAGAGCTATTTCTGAAGCAGTGCACAGGTAGGAGATGGATTCACTTTGCATGCACCAAGTAATGCGGCAGAAGAAATTGATACATCAGATTGACAACTCATTCCTAGATCACCTAGGTATATGCATGCACCATTACATTTTGCACACTGATCCTAGCACATACATTCACAGTGGACATGCCCAGCAGGATGGGCTGAGTGATTACTCCACCCTGGCTTCTTTCAGCCTGGAAATCCTGGGTTAACGTAAAAAGCCCTCGTATTTCAAGCAGGCAAAAGTTTCCAGATGGAATAAAACAGGACACATCTGGGAAAACCTGGATGTAAGATAGTCAGGGAGCACTGACACATTTTAACTTAGAGCATTAACTTAGGCACCCATGCCAGCAACCTAATTTCACTACAAAGTCAATAGAAAGAAGTACATAGTTGCTTCTCTCACTTTGATGCCATTCCCCTTAATATATCCCTTTACGATGTCACAGAAGTCAAGAAAATGGTATCTCATGCACTACTTTGACTCTATTCTCTTTCCGTATAAATCTCTCTAGACATCTATATATGTTCTCCTTTTTAACTGCTGTGATCTGTCACTTCTAGGTATTTTTGCATATGTTATTCTAACGTATTCTCTCTCAGTTTTCTTTTTTTTTATCTGACAGTCATACGCTTCTTTTCTGGGATTCCATTGCTTCCACTAGAATACAGCTTGAAAAAAAAAAAAGTAATTTTAATTAGGGGAAGTTTAAAAAACATACTAAGGGGGCACCAATCAAGTAATCAAATGTTACAAAACTACTTACAAAGAAGTGTGCTTTGGGAAAGACAAAAGAAAAAAAATAAATCAGCATTAGCAGAGATACAGACTCTCTGAAAAGAAAAAAAAATTCCAAGAATTATGTTTTGGATACAATATATTTGCAGGGACAGAAAGAGGGAGAAGAAATCCGGAAATCTGGCTGAACTTCAGGTAGTTAACACAACTTAATTTTATTTAAGCCACATGAATTCTTAAATCTACAATTTAGAGTAGTTCCAAAGTTATTCGAGGCCTTTAACATCACCAGCTAGTGTATGCCAAAGACTGCTAAAGATAACTGGGGCCTGATCTACTCCATTTGGCTGTTTCCCCCAGTATTTCCATGCAGGGACTCCTCTTCCTTAGTTCTCTTCAAGCCTGCAACCAGCATCCTCTCCTCTTGCCAGAGACACCATTTCTTCTTCCCCAGTCCTCAGATATCCTAAACATCCTCCTTCTTTTTCTTCCTCTCATTTCTTCCTCTGCTGAGAAACATCCGTCTCCCTAAGAGCAAGCAGCAGCCTGCCAGGCAAGACATCCAGTCAAACGCTCTGAGTTCCCCTCTTTCCCTCTCCCTCCTTCCTGGCTTTCTCCTTAATCTCATTCCAGTGTCTTCCTATGTGCAATTTCACCCATTCAACAACACATCTCCAGCAGCTGTAACTCATTCACATACACAGGGCTGTCAAACTCAGCAGCTCTGCTTGTCTCATTAGAGGCAGAACCATGACTTTTAAGATCTGGTCCCACAGACTAATAATTCATAGCAGGTTTTTTAATCCAAGCTAATAAAACACTTCCACATCAATCTGTGTAACAAATAATAGAAGATTCAATATGACAAACAGGATTACAATATAAAGAACACGACTGCCAGCAACCCACCTGCAATTACTCAGGTGCTGCTGCTTCCCACGTGCCCCTACGTTGTCACTTTGCCAACACACGCAACCAGAGCTGTCACCACAAGGAGCAAGCTCACCCCTCCTCCCACCCCCAGCTGCCTCCTCCCAGTCCCGTGCCAGCCCAAGTTTCGATGAATACAAGTGGTGATCTGATCCAGCCTAAAGTTAGCTCTCACCCCTCTTCTCTTTTTGGGGTACTGATTAGTTTAAACAAGTAATTTTCCAATTCAGTTCACCACGCGACTACAGAAAGAGCTGCGCAGGCCAAGGGAAGGGAGTGGTATATGGGTGGAAAATGGGATAAATATTTTGGTGGCAATACAGCTTTTTGGTCATGGAAACATGACCAAACTTCCTCATTCACATTCACTGAGGTGTTTCATCTCCTAAGCAGCCACCACTTTAGGTACTGTTAAATCGGGAAGTTAGACCTCCAAGCAGGCCAATTTACTCTTCCAAGATACTCTGGGAAAACCAGCATGTGGAGATTCAAGCAGCCGTGACCAGACTGCATCCACCAACCGAGGCAGCTCAAACAGCTCTTCGGCATACCTCTGTATTAACACCGCAGCCTGCAGTCTACAAGCAAGAACACGAAGGAGAATGAATTAGCCCACGCTATAGCTAAAGCTCAGGTATCACGCTACGCACGCTACAGCACAACTTCATAAAAAGAAGAGTCATGCCACAAATGCCGCCTTTTTATGTCAACTGATCCCAGTGATTTCATTCCTGGGCCTAAAACACTTGCATTATCCCCAGCCTGCTGTCGCTTCAATAGCACGTGGTAATATCATCATCCGTTTAGCACTACTCAGCAGAATGATGTTTCTATCAAAACATGGCAAAGAAAAGCAGCACGTGACACTAGAGGTCCTCGCTCGTGTCCCCTCCCATGGGGCTGTGGGTCCCCAGCCTGCCACCTCTCGCTCAGTCACGACATGGAGAGCCCAAGCAGCTACACAGACCGAAGGGCAAGCTCTACCTGCCAACTGCAGCTTCAGTGCAAAATTATCGTGTGTCACAACGCCTGCTGCAAAAGCCCTAGTATTTCCCATTCGTAACGTTTTACACCATCTCACCACAAAGATGCAACCACATCAGACATAAGGAGTGCACATAAGGAGTGCAAAGTCATAAAAAACGGGGTGAAAGTTGCAGACAGTAGGATTAAAATAGAAGTAGGATAGCTTTTGAAAAAATGTAATCAAGGGCCCACTTGCACATGACCACAGAGCCTTGCCCACACTTGGTGGCCAACAAATGCAGCCACAAGCCAAGCCTTAGCAACCTTTCAGCCTGCAGTACCCAGGCCAGATCCAAAGCCTCCTTGCATTAATGAATAGCTTTCCATTAAATTCACCAAGCTTTGTCGCAGGCAAATGTTGAACTCCCATATACGTTATTCTTTCACATCCTTGTGACAATGACCCAAGAGTTTAATAACTTCTGTTTACATCAACACCTCAAGCAGACAGTCGCATCTAACTTAGCAATTTTTATTTTTGGATTTAACAATGTAATATAAACAACAATTTATGTATAAAGATGCCTCTGATTTGTAAAATTAAGCCAGAGCTTCAACTCCTCAGTCCTCAGATGAGGTCTGTACTTAACTGAAGGTATTTCATCTGCAGGTGAACTTCTCCAAAGCACTCTCCGGTATCTACAGCACTGCATTTTTGTCCCACCCATCTGTCTTGGTGCTTTTCTTGTTAAAATGAAGACGTTCTGGGGCTTGCTTTGCTCTTGCTTTAACAAATTACCCAATCTGAGCAAAAGCAACAGCGGGATACTTCAAACAACCCGACACTGAAGCCTTATGCTTCTCTGCTAAACATAGTTTTGTTGAAGGCAGTAATCTGTAAGGCTTGCAGAGATGATTTGTTGGTTGTTTCTTTTAAAGGAATGATAGATAAGCCATCTGGCAAAGGAAAATGCAGTTCCTCACTTTCTGGTACCAAGGAAACTGCTTTTTTCCTCCTCTCTCCTCAGTAAAAGTCATAAGGCATTTTACTTACGGCATCCACTTTGACGGCTGACAGCACAACTTCCATCAGGATCAGCAGAAGCCCCAGATCCCTGCAGGGAAAGGTGAATAAACACGATATTGTTTTAAGCTAGCACAAAACACGCACGTGGTAAAACTTTGCAGTTAAAGGTGACAATACAACTTTAAAAGACTTATTTCCAAAAGCCTGCCGAGCGGAATTACTTACTGACAAATAGAAGTACGTGCACCGGGAAGCTGCGAGATGTCCATTTTCGCTCCTTCCCTGCCCGGGGGCTCGGCTCAGGGCTTCCTCCCGCCGGACGGCCGCCCCCTGAAAAGCAGAGAAGAGCCCGCATGTAACGCCGGTCCCCTCGGAGGAGGTCTCCGGGCTCGGCGACGCCGCTGCCGGGGCAGGGAGCGGCCCCACCGGCCCGGCCGATCCGGGGGAGGGAGGTCGCGCCGCTCCCAGCCCCACGCAGAGCGCGGCGCCCCGCCGGCGCGCAGCCACCCGTGGGGCGGCGGACCCCGACGGGCCGGCCAGACCCAGCGCCCCCGGCCCCTTCCCCGGCCCTTTCCACCGCCCGCTCCGCACCGTTGCGCGCCGCGCTGCCGTGCCCTCCCGGGCGGCAGCGGCGGTGTGGGGCGAGGAAGCGGCGCGCCTCCCCCC
>VFFE01007085.1:440693-473022 GCA_008921705.1 Burhinus oedicnemus
TTCTTTTTTTTTTTTTTTTGCCATGACAAATGTTTCAGTTGTAGCTAAGGGATAAAACAAATTAGCCCATTTTCACTGGATAGCTATGTGCTGACTGGATATTGTAAGTCTTTTGGTCTTATTAGTCCAGTTGTTTATCTAGTGGAAGAAAACTTTTTTTCTAGTCTACTGAAGACTTCTGTTGAAATATTTGATAATCTAAAAGCATTGAAACAAATCCTAAGATTGTAATGAAACCCAAATAAGGCTGAAAAATTACACTGGTAAGGACTTAAGGGGCCATAAAGAATTAGAACAAAAGTTTGAAGGAAAATTAGTACATTAATGGTTTGTATTCATAGTGCACATATTAAGGGAAAAATCAGCTAAGTGAGGGTAGACTCAAACATTCCAGGAATTTTCGTATTGTGCTTGAAACTCTGTCCCTTTTATGGCAATGGTAAGTCAGTTATCTGCTAGCAGAATAAAAAAAGATAAATTCTGGCTGCCATAAAGCCAAGATGCATGTGCAAGCAGTGTTCAGGGCCAAAACTCAGAAGATTTTTTAGCTGTAAATGCATGTATGTTTTTAACAGTTTGTAAGAACAGGCAAGGAAGACTAAAACTATGTAAATGCTTGTAATTTTACAGCTTTGCTTGAGAAAATTATGAGGTTTTGTAGTGAAACTATCATATTTTTTTTAGCTGAAGTCTAGTGACTGGGGCTGTATCTTTGTTAAGAACAGCTGCATTTTTGGAATCAACATTGAAATACTTAGAGAAAAATGGGGAACAGCAAGAGGTATAAATGAAAGTGAGAGGAAAGTAAAAAGCTTAAAATTAGCCTAGGAAGTGTACGTTTTTGTCCTTTTTTTTAAAATGATACAGTGATTCTGATAAGTCAAGGCTGCGTGACTGATCCCAAGGGGTTGGAGTAGAAACCGGGGCAAGAAGCATCCCGGAAGCCAGGGATTAGAAGAGATTATCAAAAACTGGTATTACAAAAAGAAAAAGCCAGGAAAGAGGGAAAGGACAAAGTGCTAGAGCCCTGCACTTACAGTTTTGCTTAGCTGTAGAACAACTGTGGGAGCTGCCTCTGGCTCCTGGCCCTTGCCACCAGTTGCGAGGACCCCTCAGCCAGCAGTCCCAGACGGGAAGGGGTTGTTCTTCTGATCATTACTGGTAAATCCCAGCTGGGGGAAGACTCAGACATAGGTTCTGGTGATGTTAATTCTTATGCAATGTAATCCTACTGTCTGTGACTTTCTATTACTATTTTAAAACTTACTTCCCATTATGGACCTTGGTGATACAGCAAATGTTGTACCAGTGCCTAAAGTCTTTGGGTTAATGTCTCGGCTCATGCCCTTGGGAATGCCAAAATAATAGTTTAAATCATGCAGAAAAACAAATCCATCTTGCTGGGGACATGCCTTTGAAAATGTGCTCTGATTCACACTGGTCAGACAAACAGTGGATGCTGATTTTTGATGCATTTTCCAGGAATGGTGTGCTTGGTTGGGATAGAGCTTGTGATCTTGAATGGACTGGATGTGTCGTAAGCATAGGAAAGCTTTGGATGGTAACCCCTGAGACGTGCAGGCAGGCGGCTGCCAACCTCGCAGTAATTCTAGCTCAGTGCCTCCTGTCCTGTCAGGTGCAGGGTCAGTTCCTCAAAGTTGCTAATGATTTCAGCTTCCATTTAATTCATTTTTAGAGTAGCTGAAGATGCTAAGGCTGTGGAAGGATTTTTTCCTAGGGCATCAGGGAGACCAAAGATGATGGTGAGAGGGCAAAGCCACAAAACTGCATAGGTCAAAAATGAGGAAGATGCTTTTGTAAGGATGCTTCTGGGTGCCATCATTATAAGAATCATGTTTTCTTCCTAGTGTCTTCAAATAAAATCCTCAAAGGAACAAGCCTAGCAAGTGATTGCCTTATACCCATTTGTGTCACCACAGTCTTTGCAAAGATAACATATGTGTCTCTTAAAAGGTGTTTGTTCTAAACACCTTCCTCACGTTCAGGTGCACTTACTCACCAACACCACAGGAGCTGTTGGTGCTGGAGTGGATTTGGCAATGTGAGAGCAAGAGCAGGAGGTCTGTGCGATCCTGTAGATACACTGTTCCTGGATACTGCCAGGCCCACAGAAAGTACAACTGCGCAAAACGCATATAGGATATTATAAAGACTAACTGAACCTATGTTAAGGCCTGAGCTGGCATCTACACGGTCCCTGTGCAGCTTAAAATGAAAGCCAGCATATTATGACCTTTTGTCCAGAGTTTGCAAATTACCATTTCTGTGCACAATTTTAGTCACTCACACGATATGAGACACATCTGTGTATTGACAGACATGTAAGTCTGGATTGCATTGCAGCAGAAGACATTTTATATTTGTTTAATGTCAATATATCAATATAATTTATTTTAATAAATAGTCTCCTGATGGTTAAATAGAATCACTTTAGCTTATAAAAGAGAACAGCATGCAGAACTTAATGCAGTGCCAAAACAGTCCATGTACTGGGTATCTATCTTCTGTTGAGCTCGGGTTTATTTTAGCTGGACTGTTACCCTGTACCATAGGGCCCATAAGCAATCCTTTAGTTTTGTAAATCCCCATTCATTATCATAGATTGAAGTCTGAACGTTTCATGAACAACACGTGAAAAGTTCTGCATTTCCCTCCCCATGCTCGCTCAGATGCATGCCATCACTGCAACGGTAATGGGCAATTACACGGAACGGGTTTGCACATGGAGCAGTGTGTATATATATTGTCCGAGAGAAATGTATGAAATTGATTGATATGGGAAGGTGCATATGTGATTATGTCATGTCTTGTCTTGTTTTTGATAACGCCCCTACGTTTCTGATAAATGTGGTTCAGCTGTCTAGAAAATTATTTCACAGTTCTAAATCCAAAGATACATAAATCATATCAATTCAGTCATGAGGATGGAGAATGAGTTCTCTGCGAAGTTGCATGTATTATTGGATGAAGTATTGCTGAAAAGAATTGAGTGTCGTGATGTACTTAAAATGTGAGCCTCTTACATGAGTTTTTCTGTACCTGAAGACAACTAATGAATTTCTGGAATGTTAGGTAATATGTAAAGCTTGGGCACAACACCATTAGTTAAAAAAGAAGTTATAATACTGCATGTAAAGTGATCTGTTTCTTGTCACTATTGTTTGCTGTGTTAGGAAGTGCAAAGTGCAGAATTCCTGTGCTTAGATTTATAGTATTCAATGGAAGTTGCCAAGAAAGCATTTTTTAAATCTGAATCACACCATGCTAAGGGCAGAATTGTGATGTACCTTCATAATTAACCAATCTCATAGTTGTTGCTGGTGGTGGGCAGCGATCTGTGTGTTTCCCTCGGTACCAATTATTAATCTGATAACCCAATATCATGTGAGATAATTCACAGGAGTTAGTCGTTTGACTGAATTTTGGTGCTGATGCTTCAAGGTCTGACTGGCTGCAGGAATTATTAGTGACCCACTAAGTGTAAAACTGGGTCTGTCATGGAGACGCCTGATCTTAATGCAAGTGTCCACTTCTTTAGACTGGTTATTTGCCCACCTCTGTTTGAGGGGCGGAAAAGGGATGGGACTGTAAAAGAGTCAGGGCACTTCGCACGTTATGGTGAAATACTGAGATACCAGCTGGGTGGAGAAATAATTTCTAAGCATACTGGCTGGATAAGACCAACAACCGCACTTAGGTTTCCCCCCCCCGACACCTTCCCATGTGTGCTGTGCTCCCGGTGGCGTAGGTGGTGTTTCAGCCTTCTCCTTACACCTGCTTTACTGTAGCATATGAAAAAGGTGTACTAGCTTTTTCTTCCCTGGCTATTGCCTCCTACACATAAAGCCTTGCAGGTGAATCGGCACCGTTTGCCTTTTGCTGGTTGCCAGCCCCTGCATTTTGAAGCCGGAGTGTGGCTGAGGCTCAGGCTGGCCAGCAGCAGGGCTGTGCTCCTGTGGGACCGGCACCAGCACCTGCTGCCCTTCATCCCATGGGGAGAGGCAGCGGAGTGCGGGTCAGCTGATGGGCTGCACATCCCAAGTCGGACACTTGGCGGGTCGCATCTGCTTCCCGTGAGCCTGAGGATAGTGATAGGACGAGGGGTAACGGTTTTAAACTGAAAAAGGGTAGATTTAGATTAGATATTGGGAAGAAATTCTTTACTGTGAGTGTGGTGAGACACTGGAACAGGTTGCCCAGAGAAGTTGTGGAGGTCCCATCACTGGAAGTGTTCAAGGCCAGGTTGGATGGGGCTTTGAGCAACCTGGTCTAGTGGAAGGTGTCCCTGCCCATGGCAGGGGGGTTGGAACTAGATGATCTTTAAGATCCCTTCCAACTCTGACCATTCTGTGATGATCCTTGGCCTGTCCCACTGGGACCGCAGAGGTTTGATGTCCAGCAGAGCCCAAGGTGGTAGCGCTGCTCCATCCCTGTCTGGAGTTGAAGCTGAACTCTCCGGCTGACTGCAGTACAGAGCAAGAGCAATGCCTGTTGCATCCCCTTCAAAACCTACAGGTGATGAGAAACAGGAGGGAACAAGCTGTAGAAAGGCCAGAAAATGTCAATAAGATCTATGTGTCTTTTCTTACTCTTAGGGTGTTTCAGCAATTTGTTTATGACATGAGAAATTACTTCTGTCACTGAAGAATTATTGTGTGCAGAGAAGTAGGCTAGTGGTCTCAGTCGGCAGAGTAAAAATGAATTTAGTCAGCTTGGTTGTCTGAGGGTTATTTGATATTAACAGATTTACAGAGAGAAAAAAAGAGGCTGATCAGATGTCCTGTGCCTGTTTTCCTTCCTTTCAGCCAGCGTTACCCTGTTCCCTAGACTGAAAGTCCAACATCATGTCTGTAACCACTTTTTTTCATGTATGTTTGTTTCGATGTTGGGACTTAGTGATGATGGGCTGATAGCTTCCTAAAACTTAATCAATTAAAATATAACAGAACACATGAAAATATATGCTATTCTGTAATGACAGGAAGCCATTAAAAGCTTTTGGATGTGTTGACAGGTGAGAAACTAGGTGTAGTGATTAAGGTAAATTAGCAAGGGAAAAATACCTCCTGAGGGTCTAGGCTGAGTCATCAAAGAGAGATTTTTTTTAAAACTAGTAAAGACATTAGCAAAGAAACGTCTTCCAAAATGTTATCAGTAGAGCACAAGGCAGCTTTTTCTAGAGAATTTGGTTTAATATTTCCCCTTGTTAGATGAACACTTCAAACCAGTTCAAAGACTGTGTATCTATTTCTTGGTACCCATTTTTCTTCGCATTGTAGCTCTGACAGTGCAAAGGAGACAGGCAACTGGGTGGGATCTTCTGGTAGCCTTTTAGTCCAGAGGTGTTTTCAGGGAAGTGCGACTAAGAGTGGGAGGTTGACTGAAACCCATAAAGTTTTGTGGCTGTGCCTAGCTGGTGTATTGTATCTTTTATAAAGAATACTGACAGTTGGTGCAGATCACAGCACCTAGATCCCCTGTGAAATGCAGGAATACATGTGTTTTGGGTAAAAAGCAGCCCAAAATGTTTAGGAATAAAAAGTATCTTTTTTTTTTTTTTTTTAATTTTGTTTCTTTTTCCAGGCCCTATCAAGAAATACTGGAAAGGAAAATTTTGGAGAAAAATTCAAAAGAAATGTACATTATGTATTTGTGCCTCAGAATAGGAAGTACAATAACTGCTAGGGTAATGATAAAAATATTACCGCTGTACTTTTATTTATCAGAATTCTTTCTAAAATTATAAATAGTTTGAATAAACAACTTCATTTTGGAACCTACAGTATCAGCCAAACACAGTGCCTGTGCACTGCAGTCTGTACTATTCTCAGTCCTGTGCTAAGTACACTATCATGTCTGTACACTGGCATATGATGTCTCTTGACTAAGGTTTTTTCACCAGAAGCATCTCCTTTGTTTTTATTATAGAATGAAGCATCTGTGCACATACTTCTTTCTGATGTCTTCATTTTTGTTTACAAGTTAATGATAGTGACACTTTATCTCTTTCAGCATTTTCTTTTTCTCTATTCTAGACATATGCCATTGGTGCCTACTCACAGAAGTATCTGTTAATAGAACCCCCTCAATATTACAGGCAATATTCAAAAGTATTTTATAATTCATTTCATGCAAACATATCTAGCACTGCGCACTCCTTCTAAGACTAAGAGATGCATTATGCATAATGTAGATAAAACCTCATTTTGGTAAGCAAGTAGCTGTTACAGATACTTCTTTTTTTTTTTTTGCTCCCCTCACTCCCTTTTATTTTTCTTCAGGAAAAGTGTGATTAAACCCCATCCCGTCCCAAATGTGTTTAAAATCTGTGGGTACTTCTCACCTCTAAGTCAGGACCATGGATCTAGGTGGATAATCAAGGAAGAGTGACGGGTTCCAGTGAATTTCTTTTCCCTTGCTAATAAAATTTGCATAGCCTAGATTCTAACTCTGGGATAAAAATAGAGTATTATTTTTCTCTTTTTTCAGGTTAAATTATGAACTTTCACACTGTGCCGTCTAGGGTTTTATTTTTCCAGTTCGCTTTGTTCTGTGGCATGTTCATCAAACCTTTTTAGATGGGAAGCTATGGACATTGCGTCCTGTCCAAACTGTCTGGTTCAGAAATCAATTTATAATGTTGCCTCTGGACATGCACTGCCGTGCCACAAATCCCTTGAGGGCTGTCACTTTTTGTCTGAAGAATCCAATGCAGTCATTGCATCTTCAGTGGTTCCCATTCCATTGCACATCCACCTGCTCCCTCAGCTACAAGCAGAATTGCAACCAGGTTCAGGTCCTGCAGCCTTAAGTGATGGATCCTGCATATTTATAAGGAGTTTTTCCCAGCTGGGCACTAGAGTAGCACTGGAGAGTCCCAGATATAGCCCTTGCAGTTGCAGCCTGCAGGAAGCAAAGAGCTCACGCGGGCTGTCTGGGTACCGTTCTTTCCCTTTGCCCTTTTTCAGTTGGTGTATACAAGGAACTGCTCTCCCTGAGCAGCTCCGGCTGGCTGCTCGGGTACCCTGTTCAAGCAAATAGCGTGGTGCTCTGGCTCCATAAAGCTAATCGGCTGCTTATCTGGTTGCTGTCCTCGGATAAGGTCAGTTCGTTGCTGATCTGGTGGACCGAGGAAGGTGTTGCAGGCAGTATCCAGACCAGCTGCAGGTGAATGTGGCTGGCTGCGTGTGGGAGCGGAAATCCATCCCCTATTTTGCCACAAGCTGCTTTGGCAGCCCTTGGAAGTATTTTTAGCTTCCCTGTGTCTCCCTTTCCCAAAGGTGAAGTCAGGATAACAAAACATAGTGATCTTCAAAGTAGGATATAAGTCAGTTGTGTGATATTCTGTGATAGGGATTATACAAAGCCTGAAAGTGTATAATAAAAACTCATTTGACTGAGTTGGAAGATTAATTTTTCAGTATCACCAGCTTCAGGAATAAAAGGAGTGCGCATGTCCCAAAAGTTGGCAGCGCACTCGCACCAATCACTTAACATGTAGCTCTGGGTTGTCCCGCTTTTTCCTGTATTGGCCCTTGCTATTCTCATTTTAGGTGTTTCTACAGTAACCACACAGACAAAAAATTTAAATAAAGAGGATAAATATCAGAATGGGAAAAAATACAGATGATCAAGGGCAATTTTGTCAGAGGGTTCAGGATAGTGCACCCGATTAGCTGGGGGTTTCCATCTGAAGCTTTTATTTTGGCCACTTCTTTGTGTCCCTCTTGGAGAACAAAATTGTTCCTAACTTTAGTTACATTATCTTTAAAAGCGTATCTTCTGAACGGTTTCTGCTTAGGACCCCAAAACACAATTATTATCTTTTTTCCTGCAAGAAAAGGCAAGTATTCACACAATTATTTGCATGAGTAAAGGTAATGGATTTGAATTTTGATATCCAGTGTAGAGGAGGAAAATAAAAGTAATCAGACAGAACAGCTTTAAACCCATATACTTTATGATGCCTCCCAGTTTTTCTGAGGAAAAAACAGCCAAGACCTACATATTAAATTTTTTTTTAGTGATTAAAAAAAGTCTTTTGGAAATGGAAATTTTAACTTTTTAATTTTTTTTCAGTTTCTTTAATGTGAAATTCCTTTCTAGTGGAAGAAGGGGAAATGAAGTAAATGAATAAAGGAAAGGCTTGCCAACAAATGATAAGCTTTGGATTATTATAAGTAATTATGAAAAGTTCAGTGTCATAATATGACAATATGTTACCTGCTCTCCTCTTTCCCCACTGCTGATTGAAAATAGGGGGGGAGTGATTTAATTCTTTACGTTTAATTTTACAGCATTGAACAAGACAGGGAATCCAGGCTGTTCTCAGCTGGATAGCAAACAGTAGAGCTATTCTTTTCGTCCAAAAACCCTGACCTCGTAGGGAAGAGTGATCCAACCGCTTCCAAAATAGGCACATCTGTATTCTGTAGTACTTTGTTTCTCAGGGATACTTGATGTATGCTCCACCAGTTGAAGTACGGGTGAGATAAATGTAGAGTTCCAGAATAAAAGGTGTGAAACTACCCCTCATCCCAAAAATTTTAGGCACCACTGTGTGTTTTTTGTTCAGAAGCGCTATGTCAATCTATTTTAGGAAGTACAGCAGACAGGTTCAGTTCTTCATTCTCCTCACTATTTGTAGTTTCTGGTAAGCACCTAAATACTTTACCTGTCTCAAGTATACTTACATAGACTAAATCACGCTAGCATCATTATGAAAATTTTTTCTGCATTCGGGTGCTGAAATACAGAAACGGAGATAGGCGTGCAAAACAAGCATCCTATCGGTCTGCTTTGCTCTCTTTTTCCCTTGAAAGTGCAATGTATTTGAGATATTCAGAAGAAACACTGAAATTTAAACATGGCTATAGAGTGAGGGGTGGATGTAATCTTACTTTTGTGAGTAGTACCGTTTGTTGCTTGTAAACAGTTTTCTTTGTTGAGTAAGAGAGCTCCCAGCTGCTTCCAACTCCTTGCCCCAGTAATATCAGGCAGCAGTGCAGTAGGTATTGCAGAACCCGTTGGTGGGGAAATAGATTTGCTGCTTTTCCTAGAAGTGGTAAGAAAAGGCAGCCTTCTGAGCAAACCTTCATTCAGCTGTCGTAGTAACACTAGGAGAACAGATTGACCACACTAGCAAGATACTGGGAGTGAAGAGACTTGGTCTCTGTTGTAAATGCTTTATGATTAATTTAACAGGGTTGGACAGGATAGGGAAGCAGGCTGGACTGACTCGCTGGCTGATGCTAAAGTGGCTGCATCCCGCAGGGCTGCCAAAAGAGACATTTCCACTCCTTTTCCTCATGTATGTTAGCGCCAGTGTTTGTGTCGCTGTGAGCTGGAGCCCATTTGAGCCCGGCTGGTTCCCAGCACTGGCTCCTGGTCTGGCTGGCTGCGTGAGGGTCGGCGTTAGCACAGGAGAAGGAGCGGGAGCGGGGCCAGACCGCAGCTGTTAACAGCAGCAGGGATTTGGGCTGTGCTGCAGGAACTCTGTTAACCACAGCTTCAAGGTGTGGTTTCACATCCGAGGTGGACTGACCTAGAGGAGGGGTGAAGGATGAGTGGGGTTGACCTTCTGGTCGCAGCCAGCTACTAGCTGGCTTCCCCAAACCGCAGCCTTGCTCCCTCGTCTGTTTGCATTTGGAGCGGTGGTGGCCCTTAAATGTGTTTGCGTGATGTATAGCCAAATGCACTTCCCTCTTACCGCTGTCCATATGCTAACATAATACTAATATATCTTTGTACAGAGAAAACACTTAAAGAATATTCTGTTTTCATAGTCAAGCTCTGTGCAACCTAAACATGGGCTTCTTTCGCATCATACTAGCCTTTAATTGTTTGATGGATTTCACAGGGTCCCATCTCATTCAATACACAGAACAGGCTGTGCTCACTGAGTGAGGGAGGATGCAGGGTTTGGTTTTTTTGCCTTACTTTTCACTTTCTGGACTTCTTACCTAAGATCTCACAATCAAGTTGTGTTTTGAAGGCAGAATAACTGTCTTCAGCTTCTTACGAGCTTCCTATGGCTTTTATTACAATAATACCTGAATGCTTAATAAATGGGTGCACTGATTTTTGGAAGCTTACCCCTCAGATGGAGGAGGCAGCGTATTGCTGCATTCAGCTATTCACCCCATTCTGAGTGGTGCTTGAACCTTTCCTAAAGATTTCCTAGCTATTTGCAGACCATTTGGGAGAAGGAGAGTAGGGAAGGTAATGTCAAAAGTACCTGCTAATTAGCATTTCATAGTTTGCTTTTAACACAGTAACTTCAGCTGAAGCCAGGTCTTTGAGATCTTTGGTCTGAGAAAAGATCCAACACCAAACACATAGAAAATGGAGAATATATAATTAGTGACTGCCTGGAAAAGCGTGGAAATGATTTGTGCAGCATCTTCAAGGGATATCATGGTAGAGGCAAGGACTAGATCCTGTTCTCCAGGGCACCACTCAACTGCCATAACCGGGAAATGTCTTTGCAGTTGTCTGCTTCAGATCTCCATGAGTCTTCTAGTACCTGCAGCAGCCAAGCAGCAGTCACGCAGGCAGCCTGCCTTATGATAGCAGAGCCCAATGCTGAGACTTCTTATTCTCTTTAAATTGACCTGAGTGGGGCTGGTGCTGACAGGGGTAGCCATGTTCTCTCACAGCTCATGCCTATTTTCAGAAACGACAAGCGTTTTCCCTTGCTAGGCAGCAAAGCTGCAAGGGAGAGATGGTGGTGCCAGCTTGGCCAGGCCGGGCTGGTGTGGAGGAATTGGGTTGCTTCAGAGCAATAGATGTTCAATGAGTTCAGCCTGTGCAAGGAAAGCAAGAGAGATGCTCAGGAAGAAAGTAACCCTCTGCTCGGGGCAGGGCTTAAACGGAGCTCTCACAGAGCACCTGAAGTTTGCATTTCCTAACTTGCCTTAGCATGGTAGGAGAAACTTGTAAATCTAAAACCTTCAACAGTAATTGAAAGAATAAAGTGAATCGAACAAAAACGAAAAAAGTCATCATGTTTCCATTTTGAGTCTTTCAAGAAAGGAAGGTTGTGACATGTAGCTCTGCCACAGCGATTGTGATGAGAGGTACCAGGTCCCTGCTGCTCTCAGTTATCCCATCACTTTCTTGGGGTGGAAGGAAGGTGTGGTATTTAAAATCTTTTCTCAAAGGCTTCACAGTTACTTACTGATAGCACTGGTGAAATGGAAATTCATTTTTCCAGGTCTCATCCAGACTATTGTTTTGCTGCAGTAAAGAGACTACGCTGTCTGTGTTTTGTTCTCATTTTCTCACCCCAGTGTCTTTCCCCTGACTGTATTGGTTATTTTCTGTTTACATTATCTATTTATCTTACCTGTCATCCTTTTTCTCCTCACTCCTTTGCCCTGATAACCCAGTCCCAGTGTGTTTGATTATCATTTTAGTTTTACCCTTCTCTCTTCACATGAAGCCATTTGACCTTACATATATTGGTAGGACCACTAGCTTTGCCTGTAATAAGCAAGAAAAGCGTCTGCAGCAAACCACAGGTTTTGATGTTAGCATTGTATGTACTTGAGTATTTTGCCTTTTAACTGCTGATGAGCAGACAGTTCCCAGTTTACAAGCTGCTTAATCTGTTTGATGTGCCCATTACAACATCCATGCTTAGTCCGTGCTCCTCTTTTGGTGTTCCTGTCTTTCTGTTGAACTATTGCCAGATATAACTCGTATGTCCGAAAACATGGAAGAGTTGATGGAACAATTGTCTGTCTTTTCCCTGGAAATTGTTCAGTGGGTTTTTGCTTCGGCGGGGTTCTGTGTTGTGTTTATCACTGTACCCTCCAACGCTTAAAATTGCTGTGAGAAAATGGAAAGGTCAGATGCTGCAGGACTTCCTTGCAAACCTGCTTTCCATCTCACAAATATGAAGCTTTTAAAAGTAGCTAAAAGCTTTGTTGAAACAACTGGAGAATGATAAAATCTTTGAATTTAGCTGAAGCAATAGTAAAACTGCAACACAGTTATTTTTAGGCTTTCTGCAGACAGATGCCGGTTTTTGCAACCTGTTTTGAATTATCTGTGGTAATAGAAAATTGCATATTACTATTAAATGTGTAAAACTTGAAGTTCTCCTAAGCCTGTTTCTACTTAGAGAGTATCTTTCAGAAGATAAGTGTTGGCACTGTGACAAAGCATGTCCTTCTACACAAGGTGCCTTCTATGCACTGTTGGTAGCAGGTAGCCCCAGCTGTCTACTGATGGCAGTGACCACCTCAAAACTAATTGTAAACCTGGTGGGCATTATAGATGTATTAAACACACAGAGTGTACTGTGAGATTTTTCTAATTATCTGCTTAAAGCAGTAATTAAGTAAAAAAAAAAAAAAAAAAGATCATTATATGCCTTTCCTGAATAAAGTAATTTGACTCTGTGAAGCTGGATAAGCAGCGTGATGTAATTTTATATAGCCCTTAGGACAAAAAGAAATATGTAGTTTTCAATCTACTAATAGGCGGCATGGAAATACAGTAGAAGGGGAAAATTAGGAGGGTTGAGTGTAATATTATAGCAGGTGTTTTATAGCTTGCGCATGCACCAATTTCAGAGCTTATAAAGACTGGAAAGCTCCCCATGGTTTCAGTGAGCTTTAGTTTAGATCTTGAACATTGGACTTAGGGCTATGCTAAGACTAAGAAATGAAGAAGGAAACCAGAAGAAACCTAACAGCCCAAAGTTCATGCTCCATTGGAGTTCTGTGTTTTGATTTTACTAAATGGGATCAGTAAACATTGATGAATAACTGCAGGTAGGTTATCATGGCATAAACATACAGTTTAGTAAGAACGACTTAAAAATTTGAGGACTGATAGGGGTGGCTGCTTTGGCTACTGTTGGTGTTTGAATAAGAATGGTTTTCTTTTATTTCAAAGTGAACAAATATTAGAATTACATCACACATCTTTTAAACATTTATGGGTGTCATGACTTCCATAATGCATAAAAGTGCAAGGAAAAAAAGTTGTGCTTTTTGAACAGCAAGATTTAAAATTCTCACTGTTGGTATTTCATTGGTTTTTAGGACCTTTTCTTTTAAAGAGTTTTGCTTTTAATATAAGTGAGTAATTGTTTTACATTTTCAAAGGAATAATAATGACATTGTGTTGCATTCTAGATAGTCCGGAGTTTAGGAATGTGACTTTTATTTTAAGGTTGCATGGGATCTCCCAAAGGCATTTCACTTTTGACCTTTAGATGAAATAAATGGATGCTCGCTTTTTGTAGAATGGACAGAGCCTGCTGGTGGAGTGTAAAGGCATTTCTTATTTAGCACAAAGTCAAGCTTTATGTGGGGAATTAGATATACAGATTAAGCAACAGTACTAAAATGAAGTAATGCCAATATAATGCCAATCTTGTTCTTGCCCTAAATAAGTTTACATCCTTAGCCTCAAACTGCTAATGCACATTCATGTTATTAGCTCTGCCTTTAGCTCCTTTGCTTCTAATTTTCCATTCATAATTTCATAGCAATAGAGATGCCTGTGCGTGTACGTGTGTGCTGGGGCCAGGCTTTATTTCTTCCAAAGTCTGGGGTGCCTGACACATGAGTCAGTACATATATTTGTTAGCAGGTATGTCTAGTTTTCACAGTAGAAGTTTTGTTTGTAGCTAATAGGAAAATAGATAGATGCCTAGATTATGACTTCTGCAGTACATACATCGCATTTCAGTGGCTAGCCCAGCCCAAACCACGACAATATCTTAAACTGTGTCTTCCTATTATGATGGTGTTTGTAATATGTTAATTCTTTCATCTGTTCCTCAAGGGACTGTATGTGCAATGGTTTTGTGTGGCTTTAATTTTTTTAATAAAGTACGTGTGCTTTAAATGGATTTTATATGTTAGAGAAGGCAAAATAAAGAAAAAAGCCATACACTGGAAGCAGAAGATGGAGAGATTTATTGTGATGCTCCGTCATCTGTACAAATGCATTCCTGGCTGCGAGCCAACTTTTTTGAAGTGCAGAACCGATCAGGCGGAGCAGGCTGTGAACTTTTGCCAGGTGGTTTGTCCAGCTTTCCAGCAATGCAGTATGCCACTGAGGGGTCACCAAGGTTTCCTTCGGCAGCTGTAAGCGCTGCCCTGGGCGGTCCTGCCTGCCCCAGAAGGGCTGTCCGCAGGTGAGCAGCACCGGCAGCCCCCTCTCCTGGCTGGGGCTGCAGCCAGGCCTGTTGAGTTTTGCTTGAACAATGTGCCTCGCAAGGAGGAAACCCCAAATGTTGTTTCCAGTTATTTGCTGTACATGCAAAGTAGGTCAAAGTGGCGTTGAAACACCAACTTCCATTTTCGGGTACTTGATTTAGAGGTACCAACAAGGACGACAAAACTCGCCAAGCCCCTTCCCCTCCATCACCTCCCCTCTGCTGGACCCGCATAGTTTGGGGGGAAAAGTCAAGAAAAAATATTATACAGAGAAAGTATTAATCACTCTCCCATAAACTGTTACTTTGAATCCCAAGTGGTATATTATGGGGTACAGTATATGCCAACGGCAGAGTATGGCACCTCAGTACTAAATTGCAGTGCATTTGCTTTTTCAGAAAAGTTATAAATGAGTTTCAGTATTTAAATGGATTATCACTCAGCTAAACATTTTTACAAATTTAGGTCAAAAATCTGAATCTTACACAGGCCTGATTTCACTGAGAACCAGGAAATTTGGGCCTGAAAGGGATTCCACAGAAGCAAGGTCTTTTGAAGAGCAGCTGCTTCTAAAACTGTTTGGGAGGCCTGAGCTCTGAATGGTCTGAGTGAAGTGCAAATTATCCCTTTGTTTCACTGAACCTCCTCACCTCTCCAGTTTGAGCCCGCCTTTGTATTCAGATGAAAGAATTGCAGAGAAAGTTAAAACTTACAGGCTGCGATAGTGCCTGCCGAGTTGCTTTTGTAGGTGAGAGATGGCTCCAGCAGATGAGGAGAGAAAAGAAGATGCCTTTGTGTAGGCTTTCCTCCGACTATTTGTTTTGTAGATGCACTCTTGAGCTTTAATGAACTTTCTATACCTCTTGCTGCCAGTGCTGGGTTCTGCTGTTGTGAAGAGAATGGATTCTTGGCTCTCTCCCTGCCTCTGATTTTATCAAAGGTAGAAACAAGGGAGGGAGAGACATTTCCTTTCCCAGTGTCCTTCTCAGAAAGTGATAGATGGAGAGAGCATCCAGCGTGGCGGCGGTTTATGCTAAGCAAGTTGGACTAGGCACTGGTTCCACTCTGTGCTGGTAAGGATGCAGAAAGAGACGTTTGTCCTGTTTGTTTGTCCTGTGGGCTTGGACTAACATGCCTGGTTTTGTCTGATGGTCAGTGATATTTTGGTTTTTGAAAAGCTATGGAAATAATGTTGTGCAGATTTTCAGTCTGGTTTTGCTTATGGGAAAGTGGAAGGGGGAGTACAGTTGTAAAATAAAATTCTCACCAACCTATTTCGAACTATAGGCGTATGAATTTGAGGAAGGTTCTTTACTTTTAACTAAGTTCGCCTGTGTTAGAATAACCAGGTGGAAAATTGGAGGCAACAACATTGAGAGAACTTCCTGTGCCCTCCATGGCGGGGGCATGGGAGGACCAAACCCTGGCTGCGTAAGGATGACGGTGGGAAGCAGCATGAATCAGATGCACCCAAAATAGTTTCCTGTTCTATAGAAGCAGTGAGTTCAGCGATTCCCCTCTCTGTGTTGGCTGCAGAAAAAACATTCTTGCGTTCTTCCGAGTATTTAACCCGTCATCCAGTTACAGTTGTGAAAAATACAAAAAGCTTGGAGTCCATAAAAGGAGATAATTTGAAGTCAATAGGGGCAGCGCTGTGTCACGCAGAAATGGAACGCAAGCCGTCGTGCGTTTCCCTCTTGTGTTCTGCTCTATTAAATTAATCTGCCAATTTAATTCATGTCTGTACTAAACAAAACTTTATATGACATAACAGAAATGAGCTTGCATTTCTGCCTTGTTGCCTAGGCTCTCATAATACTGTAACTTTCTGCCAGCCTGAGGACAGCAGGATGAGCCTCAGTGTGGGCTGAAAGGCAGGAGATTGAAGCTCAAGAGTTGATGAAAAGGTTGGCCAAAATGCCCACCCCCTGCCTCTGCTGTGCACCCTGATACATATTAACCTAAATTGGTTAAACATACAACTTGATTTATGAAGCACAAAATTGCTTCAGCAAATGAAAGCTACCTAAGCCTGTAGATGAAGGATATTTCATTGCCCTGCTTTTTTTTTTTTCAGTTAATAAGTTAGTATATCAGTTACTGAACTTAATATAGGGTGCAATAAATGAAATTCTGTGCATCTGAGTATGTTTGATGAGGCAGGAGCATCAAAATCAGGTGAGCCATGATTGCCCCTAAAGTTTAAGGCTGATGGATTTGACAGCAGAGAAATTCACATGTGAAAGATTTTATCTTAAAACACTTGAAACAGAGATTAGAGAGGAAGCAGCTGTGCCCAGGTGGCTGACAGCCATGGTGATGGAGCTCACTTGGGAGTCTGGGTGTCCGTGGTGCTGGGTGCTGGGCTCTCCCTCCCCTATGTTGCTTTAGCTTCAGGCAGGCGGGAGGCATGGCACCCCTGTCTGCCTGGATAAACCCATTTCTATTCAGAGGGCTGCCAAGTTCCTGGCATCAAACAAAGCACAGTAGGGGACAGAAGTAAGCCTCTGTTGTGTCCCCTTGTTCCCTGAGAGAGGACCCTATCGCTGCGGTGGGGAGGAAGGTGGCAGTAGGGACACAGATGAGGTGACTGTGATGGCAGTGGTATCGTAACCCTGCTTTTAGCCCTTCTGCTCCAGGTTGAACCCCTCTATTATGTTCCTGCCTTTGTGCACCCAGAAACACACTTTTTGCACATCTCTGTAACACAGAGGTGTCCCTCAAACCTACCTGTCCCCAAACCCTCCCACCTGAGAGCTAGCCCTCCTACTCCTCCTTACCAGCTCCCCTGTCCCCCATTGGTTGCTGTGCTGGCCAAGCCTCACACCCCCTTCTCTCTTTCTCCCCAAGGCCCACTTCTTGTTTCTAGAGGCTTTTAAAAACTAGTCTATGATTATCAAAGAACTTCCTAGACAGGAGGATAAGGGGAAAGTGAAGACATAACATATGGGAGCCCTAATATTTGCAGCCTTGTTGTGCTGACCAAATGTGACTAATACTTGGAAGACTAATGGTCAGATGCCATCATGGATCTGTTAATTGAACATGGCTTTTGTCTTAATCTCCTATATTGCAACATGTTGGAGATGTGCGTCACTAGATGTTTACTGTTGAAGATTACTGATGTTCTTCCAGACTGCCTCATGTATGCTCAGTTTTGAAGACTTTGGCACAATTGTTCTACTGTGAATTTTAGAAACATATGTTCAGGAATATAGGTCTTTCATATTCCATTTGTGCAGCTGCAAACAAAAACTTGGTACTATCTCTTACTTTAGGGAAAAAGTAAAGAACGTGCTGTACCCATCTATGAGTCATGGTTCATTTATTTTCTATGAGAAATCTTAAATGCTGTATTGCATGACCTTTGTCATCTTTGTGTACAGTGGAAAATACATACCAAGCCAGGAATATCAATGAAAGTCTTCTCAATAACCAAAAACAGGCAAGTAAGTTCCCATTGGGTCCTTTTTTTTTCTTCACTAAATGGGGCTTTACTGTGGAACAAATGATGATGACTGCCTGAGAATTTACAAGCTAAATAAGCTTTGAGATCACGCAGCCTCCTTGACTAACCAGCATTCTCT
Organism: Burhinus oedicnemus; assembly: GCA_008921705.1. Lineage (NCBI taxonomy): Eukaryota > Metazoa > Chordata > Aves > Charadriiformes > Burhinidae > Burhinus > Burhinus oedicnemus. The sequence continues at coordinate 458,482 of VFFE01007085.1, forward strand.
GATCTTACATCAAAGGAATGGGCCTTTTTTTGGTTGGCAAACTGAGTCTGGAGCAAACATGTCTGCTTCCACGTTTGGAATTGAAAGAGTTACTTATATTATTAATTAGAGGTTAATATGGATAATGCATGTATTGCAAGTGGTGCTTGTAGCTATGCCCTGTTCGTTTGATGCTATACTGAACTGGATGAAAGATGGTAAGGGAAAAATCAAAACTCCATGCCTAGGCCTGAAGTACAGCTAGGACAAGGTACCTCTCCCAGGTTCTTTCCCTCACGTCCTTCAAGTAGTGTTATTACCCAGTGCACTGTGTAATGCAGCAAGCATTTCTCACACACGCACCCCCCTTTTCCCCCCAGCATCTTGGATTCCTTTTCATTGAGAGTTAATGTTTGGCTTGGTGCTAACCTAACAGCTTACCACAGCTTGCGCTGTGGAACCGAGCATGCCTTGTAATGGATTAGATACACGTCCTTCGAATAAGAGGGATAATGTGTCTGCTGTCCAGGGATATTTGTGGGGGCGGCAGAGAAATCAGAATGGACAGCCAATAAAATGCTCTTTCATTCATGCCACAATTTTCGTGAAGTTTCATAATGCTGTTTTTTGTGAGTGTATGTTTTCCTAATCTGTGTTCGTGTCTTACAGTTTTTACTACTTAATATCCTGTTTATTGACATACATCCTACAAAAAATGAGTCCTGACATAAAGGTACAGCAATTGCCTGGTGTAGCATTTGTCATAGGAAAATGGGAAATTTAGAGTAACTTTTTAATCCAAACAGGGAATAAATATCTAGGAGGCATTTTAGGGGTATTGTTCTTTTAGATCTGATTTTCACCTGTTGAGAGGAAATTATGAAAATGATGATGAATTGTGGGTTATGGTTGGTGGTGATGGTGAATTATAATTTTCATAATTTCTGAAAGGGGAAGAAGTAGAAAATAGTTGAAAGACTGAAGTTGAAGTAGATTCTGTTGAATAAACTCAGGGATGCTTTGGTAGGATCCTGTTGGAAGCAAGACTAAACAATTAGTGTTGTACCTTTAAGCAGCATAAACTATACAACCACAATGGGAAAAACAGAAAGCGCAATAGGAAACTAATTGAGAGCTTCACCAAAGAGGTTGAGTGAGTTGGAGCACATTACACAGAAAATGGCAGTAAGGACAAATTACTAGAGAACGTTATAGCTAGATACCATGGGCATGTAGGGGTATACTTGGAAAGATCAGACTGAGGTAAAAAGAACAGGGGGCATAATAAAGAGAGAATACTCCATGTGCTTGCAAACGGTAAGAGAAAACCAAAGGCAAGAAGTTGTGCCTTAGTAATTGCAGATGAAAACCACATGATGAGTGAGGCTTATATGTTCAGGTGGTTAATGCATGCACCATCAGGAATCTGAGCTATCTTAGGGAAGGAGCAGGCTAGAACCTACTTAAATTAGATGGATATTTTAAAATCATGTGACCCTCATGACTCAGACTCATGGCAGTGCTCACAGTTTAGTTTTTTTAAGCTGCAGAGCCATCAGACGAAGTAGTCTCTCTCTCCTGCCCCTGCCCGCTCCCAGGAGCTTACTCCCACTCCTGAACTCTGCCCCTTCTTGTGCTGCCATGGGAATTCATCCAGTTACGTGGTAAAGCAGGGCAGGGAGTTGATTTGGCTCAAAAATTTTGATGTTTAAAAAATCCCTTGCTCTGTTAGTTTTTGGAAAATGGCTTTCACCAACCCAGTCCGCTGCATGCTTGTGGTGCTGGTAGGAGGGGACCAGTGAGAGGTCTACTTTGGGTGCCTGTGCTAACATCAAGTGTTGGTGGACCTACAGCATTGCCCCATGGACTTAAGCCTGAACTTCCAGCCTGTAAGAACTACCGAGGTGTACTTGTATGTTACACCTGACCTGATTGGCTCTGTCTTCTCACTCCTAGCATTGCACTCTCATTACTTCTCTTGTTGCCGTAATTGTTTGTCCTACACCGAGCCAGTTCAGCCCACTAGCCTGTGAAAAAAAGAATTATTCTTTTAAAAATAGTCTTTTTTTTGTGAGGAAAAGGATGATTCCTTGTGGTGGCAGTGACTGTTTGGCTGAGATTGACTGAGATAGACTCAGCTTCACCTTCGGCAAGTAGGCCGTTGCAATCTTACAGTCATTAGCAGTTACCTTTGAGAAGTGATGTGAGGTAGGAGTCTGGACAGAGCAGCTGTAATACCTGCTTTGGTTTGCTTTTCTTTAAAAGGTGGGAAAGGAATACCCGTGAACTAATACAGACTGATCAGTTTTTCTCAAGTTCTCCAAAAAGATCCCTGGCCGACTAAACAGAGTGGAAGCACCCGTGTAAATAAACACCCACGCAGCTCATGCTGGCACCAGCTGTGTTAAATCAGTTCAGTGGCTCTGTAACACAGTAACAAGCGGTGAGTGGCAAAACAGCAGATTAACAGTGGATTCAGTAATGATTTTAACATGTCTCATCTACTTCGTGATGCAAATGTCATGGGCAAATGTCTGGTCAAGTGGTGGAGGGAGGCAGCAGGATACAGTCCTCCATGGGAGGCTTGCGTATCCTGTCTGGAAAAAAGGATGGGCATCGCTCCTCTGAAATGAAAGACAGAAAGCACAGGTCTCGAGCTGTATAAAAAGTTGTTGAGAAGTGGGTAAGAATAGATCCTCTCTGTTCTGCAGGTAAGAAAAGAATCATTAAATTACTAGGAGAAGGATTCGGGCTGATCATTAAATCGGTAAGTTTTAAGAAAGACCAGACAAGCACTATGAGGAACAGGTGTAGTTGATCCTTCCTGGAGACAGCAGGCTTAGTCGTTTCTTGGGTTCTCTTTTCAGGTACTATTTTCTAGTTTTTCAACTTAAAGAGGAAACATGGCGCTTAACTGCTAATGTACACCAGCAGCAATTCAGCATGTAGACACTGAGCTACAAGACACCCTCAGAGAAATTTATTTTGCTTCAGAGGAACTGAAGGACCGCTAGGCAATATATGATGTCCTATAGTTGTCTCAAACGTTGGCAATTAAACTCAGGTTCAGTGTGCATCAGTGAACACTTGGAAAACTAATCAAACCTAGTCACATGCTATATTCATATGTTTCTTTGCTCCCCATCTCACCATTTGTGGGATGAAGAGGAAAGTCCTTTTCAAAAATTCATTTTTTGTTTAAAGGAGGCTGTGGGACATTGTTATAAGCAAAGTGGCTTTGTTTGAGTGCACCTCAAACCGAGTGAAAAATAAATGTACAAAAGTTTTAGAGGATCCGTAGCTCTTCTTCTAGGGTTGTGCACCAGATGGACAGCCCAGCTGCCTATTCCTCCTGACCTTTGGTTTACATTTTTTTCAAATCTCAACAAAGAAAAGCACACAAAAAAATATATTTTTAATTAAGGAAGAAATGTTAGCAAATATCTTCTTTCATCAGAGAAACGGGAAGTTTTTAAAAAGCACTTCACAGAAAGGCCTTACCTCCATCCGATGCTGTTCTTTTTTTGTAGCTAACTTTACCATTCTCCCAGATTCTTCATATTGCCCATAACTGTGAATTTTTAATCGTCTTTGAGTCTGAATGTGCATGGGAGTTATGAGGCAGTTTTGAAAAACTTCGGTGAATGTGGCTGAACTGAGTGAGGACCTGTTTAGGAGCGGAGAGGAGTTTTAATGTTTCTCCAGGCAAGGGATGTGTGTTGCCAGCATGCCAGTCAATGACAAAGAAAACTCCAGCATCTTTCCTCGCCCCTCTTGCTTGCCCTCCCACGTAGCGCAGCTGCTCAGCGCTGCCTACATTTTACACAAAACATACCTACTGGGGCAGTTAAGCAAGAAGACAGACCCAATATATTGTTCTCTTAATTTACTTAGCATATGGCCTTGCACATATCTGTGGCTTACATTAAATTACATGAGCAATGGATTTAGTATTTTGGGGCGGTTTTTTAAGCAATGTATTTGTTGCAATGATAATGCTTCCCCTAGTGGGAAAAGGAAGACCATATTGTTACAGTGACATGTCTTTGTAATGTGAGATTACTTATTTCTTTTCAGAGCTTAGACTTTGTGTTTGCAATTATAATAGTAAAAAACCAGATCTTTGATATTCTGAACTACAGGCAAACACAGTTCAATAGAGGGCTGCAAACAATTATTTTATTTTTTTAGTGTTTTATGTTATTATTTAGAAGCCAAAATGAAGATGAAGACTTAGTCTGTGTTCCCCCTGTACTTATGATTTACAGAGATTTGAGATGCTGATTCATGAAAGTAAGCTAAGCTGAGAAGGATTTTGGATAGCAAAACAAAAAATCAGTGGAGGGTTAGGGCTGGGTGGCAGCCCTTAGTGTGTGTCCACATGCCCAGACTAGGAGGGCCAGGGATGGAGAGGGAGATCTTCCTATAGTATCCCTTCTTCTTTTAGTCCACATTCTTGACCCAGTCTCAATTTTCCGCTCCTCTCTGGCCCATCTGGGGGACTCCTCTTTTCTCCCAGCTCTTCTTTCCTCCTTACATCTCCTGCTCAGCACTCTTGCCCTGTGAATTGAACTCCTTCATATTCTCTAGTTCTCCATATCTGGTCCCAAACCTCTGCTGCCTCAGCAACAGGAGGCTTTCCTGGTTCCCTTGCTGAGGCCACCCTTGCTCCATCTGCCCTGGGTTACAGCTAATGATGACATCTTCACCTACACCCTACGTACCATGGGCTCATGCCCTCGTACTGGCAGCCTCGCCAGTCTGTCCTCTGTCCTCTTATCTGTCTCTTATCACAGAAACAAAACTGTGCCCCTCTGGTTTTGTGCCATTTCCATTCTCCCAGTCTCACAGTACAGGTAGTCTGCCCAGGGCTTTAATTGCTGCTGCTCTTCTCCACCAGTCTTATTCAGTCCTGCCCAGTTCTGAAACTGCCTGTGAGCGCATCCCCCGTCCTGTCCTGCTCACCCTGAGGCTCCTTTGCCATGCCGCCCAACTATGCAGCTCCTGGGAGGGTGCTGCATTTCATCTGCTCATCCAGTTAATCACGGTTAAAGGGCTGTCTTTCTTCTTCTCCCCCCGCCCCCCCCCAGCTGATTTACATGTCATTGACATTGGTACTTATGTATGTGTATTTAAAATAAATTTAATATTTTTTTTTAAATTATCTGGTTAAAACCTGAATGCATGATGGCTGAGAGCAAAGTTCATCCCAGTCGGTGAAGTAGCTCATCCCAAACCTGCTGCTGAAGCTGCTGTTCTAAAGAACCCTAGTTTTTTCTTAGAAATATTTTCTCTTTTACCTTAGTAAACTGTGTAAAAGAAACTTTATGGAGAATGGTGTGCTCCAAGTGCTATTTCAGTAAATTGGTAACAATACAGCCAGATTGTCCACTTGTCTAATGAATGCTGGTAGTGGGAGCTTATCTGATTTGTGTCTTTGTGAGGAATCCGTTGAAAAGAAATGTATATATTATGAAGATCCAGACAATAAGTAAAATTTTTTGCCTTCATTGGCATGAGTATTCAGCTGACCAACCGAAGTTCCAGCATCGTCAATAAGGAGAATATAGTGAAGAATTATTTTTCTGTCTTTTGTTTCTAGATTTGTTACTGTAATTCCTTCAGTAATGAAATACAAGCGTGCCATAGTTTGGAAGTATCCTAAATATCCCTGCTTGATCCATATAGCCTGGTCATGACTTCACTATTAAAAGAAGCTGTTTCTCATGCAACTCTCCTAGAAGTCAAGGGTCAAAAAGCTATGTAGACAAGTGGTGACTGACCACATTTAAGAAAATTTCACAGTGTCATTTGAACGAGCATAGTTAATACTGTGTCAGAGTTTACAACATTTCCTGTTTTCGGTGCTTTGTAATTGTAATCTAATCTCTTCTGGTTTGGAGGGGAGATTAAATCATTGCCAGGGACTGATTTTTGAAAACTGAAAGTACATGAAAAGTCAGCTGGTTTTACTTGAAAGTGAAAATATAAAGTGTAGTAGAATAGGCTTCTATTTTGAAGTGAAAATATGATGACAAATATTACAGTATCCAGTGTAGTCACTGAAAAGGAGTTGTCCAACGTATACCTCTCAAATGTTATTTTTGTTGGTAAACGCAAAAACTTTGTAGAAAATCCATTTCTGTAATAATCCATTTCTATAATCCACTTCTCTAATACAATAAGTATCACTTTTCTAAATCCTGGAATTACCTTCCAAGAATTCTTAAGCTAGTGCCTGTAAACTGAATTTATTTCTATAGCCATTTTATTATGAGATATGCACTTCTAGGAGTTATTATAAATGAAATAAGATATTTGATGCCCAAATGGCTAACATACTGCCACCATTAATTTAGAATGAACAGGTAACATTTGAAATTGAATCTGATAATGCATCATTAGAACTACATGTGACTCTCCTCAAGTATGTGTGCAGCTGCTATTCTAACTTATTCTTACTCTGCTTTTTATACCTCACCATATTCCTGTCAAAGGGTACCTTTGCTCTGCTTGATAGGCATTTGAAATTGATTTACTACATCTTGCATTTTAAAGGTGACTGATCTTGAAGACCAAAATATTTTTTGCCTGAGAAGGTGCTGGGGTTTGAAATGTTGCTCCTGCAAAAGCCTGCCTGGGGAAGGAACTGTTGGGGGAGTCTCAGTGGCACCCTCTGCTCTTCCTTCCCTCTCAGGGTGAATCTCAAACCATTCAGGAGTTTATTGAAAATAGGGCACAAAATTGGAGAGGGATGAAATGGAGCATATGTGCAGTGCACAGAATGAACAAAGACACAAGACCAAATTATTAATTTCTCCCTATTTCCCCATGAAACCCATTTCCCTGTTCCTAAAACTTTGTATGTTCATTGGCGTGAACCAAAGCCGACAGAAAGGTAGAGGTCTTGAGACATTTTTGTGTTGTGAAAATGAGCAAGACCCTACTAATGACTTAACTGAGGAAAAAGCGATTGCGGTCATTCCCCTCAGATATGAGAAAGATTATAAATGCTCTAACTGCAAGAAAAGCTTCAGTGAGAGCTGGAGCTGTACTGAGACAACTGAAAATCTTTTTTTTTTTTTTGTCCTTTTATTGTTGTTGTTTTTAAACCCTGGGAATCCTTTAGTGCCTGAAATTTTATTAGTCTCCAGAAAACTGCTGTTGTCTGTGAAGGATACACTTCCCCACTCTTTCACTCTTGTTTTCATACACTAAGGATTTACAGAGATGATACTACCTGTTCAGTCTCTTCAGCTAACCTCCCCCACCTCTCAAGCATCACATTTCTTGTCAGGATTAAGCATCCTCAGGCTGGATCTAACTCATGTCCTAAGCTCAGCAAGACCCTGCATAGCATCCATCTGCATCACCCAATGCAGATACGCTTGTGGCTTCCATTTAAGTGTCACCCACATACGAAGAAGTCAGGATTGTTGTACCTGGTCACTAATGTGCTTAGTGTTATAGGAAGGGACAGAGCAAAGTACAGACCATGTTGGAGGGAGAAGTTGAACTTTTGTTGATAAGAGAAGACAATTGCACCTAATACGTGTTTCAGACACTTAGAAGTGAGGTCCCGTGTCACAGTTTGTCCTTTCAGGTGAGTTTGATCAGCAAAAGATGACATTATCTGTTCCAGAGCTAGATTTAAAGAAGTCCCCCTTGCTGGGAGGAGGAAAAGTAAGTGGCTGGTTGCAGTTGCAGAACCAAACAATCCATTAACTACAAGGAAGGATCTTTCCTACAGCTGCTTCTGCTGTAGGAAATAGGGATTCCCTTTCTGGAAGTGTGCTGCATACGTTGTATATAGTTATGTTCTATGTAATTGTGAGTGACTGTCACTTCTGGCAGTCATCTCAGAGATTAGTAATTTTTCTCAAAGACACAGGTGAAACTTTTTTTTCTTCAGGAGTAGTTTCCACACAAGGATTTTCCTCCACTTCTTTTTTTGAAAGGCAGTTTTTGAAACTGGGGTTTATGATACAGCAACTCTGCTGTCTGAAATCTTCTGATTGTGCAACTAATCCACTGACTTATAAATCACATCTGTGAGATGCATTTATACATCAAAGCTCCTACTGCAAGTTACTTTGCTTTAAGAATGGTCATTCAAACTAAGTAGTAGGGTCAGGAATTCCCTGCGCATTATCCAGGTTACGAGCCTTGCATTTGCTTTGTTAGACCAGCTCTTGACGCTTCATGCTCATCTAAGTCCAAATCTTGTGGCACACAAATAGTGTGAAGTGGCAAATACTAACGATGCTGCACACTGTTACGAGGTGTAACAAACCTGTTGCGTTATTGTACCAGTAAACTATAAAATAAAGTCTCCAGGGACTTGTCTCTGCTGTGAAAGTCCCCACACAGGACCTACTTAGTCAGGGCACACCACAAATTGTCAAGAGCAGGATTAGGATGTGAGCTGGCGATGTATCTGGTGGCCCGGGTGTGTGTCCATCCAGCACTGTGTGCATGTAAAAGAAGCCGACCTAAGAATTCTTCAGAAAAGAGCAAGTTGAGCCTCTGTAGACCAGTTTGGTTTGTCCTGGAAAGTTTCACTGCCAACAGTACCTTTAGGTCAACTTTTTACTGCCAGTGGTGTCTTCTGGTCAGAAGTAATCCAAAGCTTTCTGTGCCTTTACGTTTGTTTCTTACAGCCTATTTGAAGTTTGCTGGTGATTCAGGTGTTTAAGACGTTGCAGGACAGGTTGAACACATATTAGAAGTAGCACTTGAAACGGAAAAGACCAAAAGAGTTTAGGAGGAGGGAAAAATAGTATGTAAGTCAAGGTTCCTTCTGATTTGTCCATTAGAATGAATGCTTCCATGCCAGTGTATGAAATTAGTCACCATTGTTAAGAGAAAACAAAGCATTTTTAATTTAAGTGTTTTGTTTTTTGTTAAAGGAATACACATTTTTCTGGATAAGAATGGAACATTGCAATACCTGTAATTTCTTGTGTTTCATTACTGCTCCACAATGATTTCAAAATTCTGGAAATAATACATTTGAGGTTTTGCAAAGATAAAATTCAGATGCTTTCTTCTTTGCAAAATGGTGACACATAGACATCTAAAAGGAAGGAAGGATGTGAAAAATAAGACCAAAGGAAGAAGGCTGCTGTTCTAATGATTATAGCAGAATCTTCTGTGGTACTAATTGCCTAATATTTCCATCTTCCCACAGATGCTATTTTTGTTTAGAGTTTTTCCAAGGGATGAAATGGTGATTCCGTGATCTAAAAACCGATACGACTTACTGTCACATCAGGCCTTGATTTGAGTAGGGTAAAAGCATTCATATTTTTGACATGTGGACATTTCAATAAGACTATTTCAATACATTCTATGATGACCTGCTTCTAAGCTAAAAGCAGAAATTTTTTTGCAGTTAAAATAACTGTCTTTACCCAAGCAACTCTTAACTTTGGATGTAATCTTTTGGATCTTTTCAGAAAATCTGCCAAGTGTGGAGACATGAGATGACTTCATAACATGCTGGTTTTAAGAGAGAATGTAAAATTTTTCACACGTGAAAAATAAAACTGCTATGTTGAATGCATATACATTAGGAATCAATAGCAATAAAGACAGGCTCTTACACTGCAGGTTAGAGAATTCACAGTGTTCTTGTTTTATTTTGGCCATTTGGAGTACTTCTTCAATTCTTAAAGCACTTTGACTTGGAAAATTAGACAAAATCTAATCACAGTTACTAACTAAGCGGATGCCCAAAGTTATGCTCCTATAGCCAAATCTAAATGAGTAGCAAGATTTTTCAAAATCTGATACTCCGGAGTTTCTGATCATATTGTTGGGTAATGTGATGGGTACAGCACTCTGTTGAGAGAATCTGCAGCAATGGTTTGGATCTGCTTAGTGCCCTGCAATTTTGAAAATTATGAAGCTTATTTTGATTTGTACAGAGGAAATAGTAATACTAATGTTAATGTTGTTGCTAAACTAAGCTTTGCAGGTGTTTTTCTCTTTCCCAGTAGTGTTTCTCATTACTTTTATTTTTTATACTTGGATGCTCTAAGTGTTGCCCCTCTCCAGCAATATTCTCATGTAGTTGATCAAAACTTGTTGGATGTTCAGGACCTCTTGAAGGCCTTTTGACTCACATGGCCTATTTGACATCACTTTTGTCTCTTTCTTGAAGGAACTGCGGGAAGGAGTCAGACACTACAGGTGCATATCAAAGAAAGAAACAAGCCGTCTCTTCTTTCAGTCTGGGCCATTTTCAGTTTTGGCAAACAGTATCCATTCTTATTGCCATTCCACTGCTGCATACGCTTCATAAATCGCTGTGGGGCATGTTCCTTCTGGGAGATGCTGTGGCACAAGCATGTTTGTGACTATAGACTCTTGGATTTTGAATTCTGTTGAATTTCATCAATTAAAAAGTAGGTTTTGGTTTTTTTTTTAGTTGGAGTTGAAAGGAAAGCCAGATAGAATCAAATTGCAAGGTATGACCTTAACTGTGCTCCTGTGGAGATGCCTGCAGGTTCTGAAATCTGAATGTCCTTCTACTCCTCAGGACAACCTGCCACTGTTCCTTGTGCTCCTGTATTTGTCAACCAGAACTCCTAATCCCACATCTCAGTGCCTTTTCCTCCTTTCCTTTCTCCATTCTTGAGTAGTCTGAGTAGTGCCAGCCTAGGGTGATGCTCTAGAGGTCACGCTTCATGAAGAAATGAGGGAAGGGTTAAATACAAGAGTCTGTCAGGGTGATTTTTTATGTGGGGGGACGGACGGGACTAGACTGGACGGAGGGGACAGACGACAGGCTGAGCTTACCTGACTGGTTTTTGTAGGTGGGAGCTTTTGCTCATGTGTGATGCCAGGGCTGTAAACTCTTCCATGTCTGATGACTCTGAGAACTACTGCAAGTTGCATAGTTTAATTATTAAAATCCTTTTAAATAAAGTAGCTTCTGTTTCTTTCCAGCACTATATATGACTTCAATTAAATGTTTTATCTTTATCTTAATAGGGTACTTTTCAAATCCAAATTATTTTGCTTGAAGATCAAATAAACTGTTAGTGACAGGGAACAATAAATATTGTAAAAACGTAATATAAATAAATATTTCCTTTAAAGCAAGCACCACTGAAATTGAGGGACTAAATCCCTTGTAAAACTTTTGCTTACATTAAGTCTGGTTAAAATATGCTAATGGTAACTTTATCAAACAGACTGCCCTAAAAGCTTGCATTATTTAATATTTGACTTTTTTTTTTTTCTGTTTCAACTTCTGAATTACGTCAGCAAGAAGAATGATCCATGAGCAAATCCAAATGGAGTTACCATTATCCCTGTACAAGAAATGTGAGCCGGTCCCAAAGCAAGTGTGATTTTGGCTTAAAAATAATAGTCTTTTAATAATTACCCTTCAGTTTCTTTGAAATGTATCGAGTATTTTTGATCTTTAGTTTGCAGATTTCTGATCTATGAGGCAGTGAAGGGAATGATAGTTTATAAATAAAAAAAAAAATCCTAGAAGATGTTCATAAACTCGCATAACTCCATTCTAAACAACAGTGCCAAAAATGAAAGGACCCCTGGTAGTCGTGAATACTTGCAACACATCTGTAAGGCAGTAGTCACAAGTTTAAGGTTATGTGTAGGCAGCATTGATGCCCTTTTGGTTAACGAGCCACTTTTAATAAGTAGATGGTAGTCATTTTGATGACTTGACTTTTCTTTAACTTTTCACGCAGTGTAAATATGAGTTTTAAAAAAAAGTGTTATTTAGATGTGTGGTTAAAAGTCTGGTGTGTTCTAGGGAGCGATTTGGGAATACATCTGGCGCATTAAGGATGTTGCCATGAGAATGACATGTTCTGAACTTTGAGTTTTAATATGACTTTTGCAGATGTGCTGGCATTGAAAGGCAGTCTCGTGATGTGACTTTGGGAGGTTTTGCTTACATTTATCACTTTTATTCCTGTTTTTTTGAGGACACTTGTTCCTCAAAATTGTCAATATTTGCATTTCTTGTAGCAAAATTGTTAAGCGGAACATTTTTTTCATTCATGAAGCTACTCAGAATGTTCTGAAACAGCTAGACTAATTTATAGTTTGCAAACAGCTTTAATTCTAGCCCAAACCATGACAGCTTGTCAGTTAGGACCGTGTGAGTCTCCACATTTCTTTTATACATGACCTGAGGTAATTTTTCATTACCTGAGGATAAATTTATTGGATTTATGCTTGTATGTTAGTACATAGGGAAGATACTGCATATCACATACTTAAGGATGCAGGATAATTAGAAATTTTAAACTTCTTTAGCAAAGTTACAGACTGTGTGTACTGCTAGATGTACTCTAGGTGATGTCTTCCAGAGGTGTTCACAGGCTGGGAAAGCTCTAGGAAAGACCACTGGGAAGCTCCTTTTCAACATCTCTCTGAGTTGCCTGAAAGCTGCAATTTACAGCATGAAGCCATGTTGGTAGTGCCATGATGTTTGGTTGCTTTTGACAAGTAAGAAGCCTGGCTAAGCTTGCAGTCATATTACAATTAAGTGCTATTGTGAAGTTAGCCAATACCCATAATGATATGAAGTTGGTCAACCTAATCTGAAAAAAAAAAAAGGACACAATGTCTCACAAACCAATATGGAATGAGGTTATTAAACAGAAGTCATACAGATATAGAAAATGGAAAGTAACTGTCAAATTTATTGATGAAGAATTTAGACCAGCATAAATTCAGAGATACTTTGAACCTCCTTTCATTAATACCAATAAAAATGGAAGTATCTTCATTAGTAAGTGGAAGTTACACTATTGGAGAAGGAAATATCATAGCATCACGGAATTTTCAGAGTTGGAAGGGACCTCTAGAGATCATCTAGTCCAACTCCCCTGCTGATGCAGGAATGCCTAGAGCACATTACTCAGGACTGCATCCAGGCAGGTCCTGAAAACCTCCAGAGAAGGGGACTCCACAACCTCCCTGGGCAGCCTGGTCCAGGGCTCTGTCACCCTCACCGTAAAGAAGTTTTTCCTTATGTTTGAATGGAACTTCCTATGTTCCAATTTGTGTCTGTTGCCCCTTGTCCTGTCACTGGGAACTACTGAAAAGAGTCTGCCTCCATCCTCCTTCAACCCACCCTTTAGATACTTCTAAGCAAGAATAAGGTCTCCCCTCAGCCTTCTCTTCTCCAGGCTAAAGAGTCCCAGCTCTCTCAGCCTTTCCTCATAAGGGAGGTGCTTCAATCTCCCAATCATCTTTGTTGCCCTATGATAAGTAATATTTCATTTAAAGGTAAACTTTGGGGATCTCCATCTTTTTTTGGCACAATAGCATGCAGTAACTCATAAATATATCAGCTTACCAATTTATCTCAGTGCTTGATAAAATGATAAGTGCCTTTGTTAATTAAAGTACTTGTGAAGCCTACATCAATCTTAAACCCCCCCATATCAGACTGTTCCTAGACAGTTCAACCTGCTTGCATCATCTTGCCCCTCCACTGTGGCTGCATTTTTTTGATTGACCCCAGCATGAAGGTAGTTCAATAAGCTAAAATGGACCATTAAAAAAACTGGGGAAAAAAAGTCACTGTATTTAGTCCTCATGTAGTTTAATCCCAGGATGGGTCTGATGTGTGCCAGTGGCAGCACAAGAGTAGGGTTAGGGCAGCAGAAGTGAGAGGACAATCCTGTGGCACGTCCCACCAAGACTGGGCTCCTTGGCTTTTACCTGTTGTGAACCAGCCCTGCAGTGAGTGGCAGGAGGAGTAGCCTTTGTTGTGCCCGTTGTCTTGCCCTTTGGGAGCCTTGAGCCTCTCATTGGCAGGATATCTTTTGGAAGAGCTCTGAAGTTGATACTGAGCCCTCTTCTGTAATAACCCATGTTTATTGATTTTAGAAAATTTTGATTGATTTTTTTGACAAAGAATCAGATCTTTAGTGTTTAGTACTGAGCTTTTACTGGAAGGATGAGCTTATTCAGGTGTATTTGGGTTTTAGTTCTAAATAGCAAGCAAGGGTGTTGAAGCCTATTTGTGTCTGCTTGCTTGCTATTAATAAGTGGAAGAAATGTTATAGCTGAACATTATCGGGCTGCTTCTTACTGTTTTTAAATAAACTGCTCACAAAATATTTACAGCTATATCTCAATGTTCATCAATGTTTGCACTTCTGCTGACCTCTACATGTGGAACGCAGGTTAGGGGAATGTTTAATTTTACTCAGCTATAGCTTTTCCATCACTCAGGAAGTTGCCATAGAAAAGAATGGATTTTCAGCTTCTCTTCTAAATCACGTTATTTCCGTTTCTGCAATGAAAGCTGTTTACTTTTCTTTTTGTACTTAATTAGTATGGCATTTTTGTAAACTGTCAGATATTAAACACTTCCCTGGATGCTCATGAAGTATGTTTTTATTTACCAAATGCAGTCAGCAATTGAAGTGGTACAATAAAAATTACGCTGTATGCTTTACAAGAGGAAAAAAATCAATTTTTGTCAGCTTCCTGTCTAGTCAACAAAGAAACACAAAAGAAAGAGAGGACTGACAAGTTTGTTTCCTTTTGCGTCTGGCAAAT
>VFFE01007085.1:473042-631978 GCA_008921705.1 Burhinus oedicnemus
CAGGCAGTGCGAGTTCAAAACATAGCAGTCTGTGTCTGTGCTGGATTGTACGTCACCTGGGCTGCTTCTCTGGGTGCAAGCCTAGAAATCCAGTTTATCTTCCTGTGCTTTTCTCACATTCTTTGGTGTGCATCCCAACCAAGAGGATTTCGCCTCTCTGTTTATTTAGTCTAGGCGAGGATGGCCGAGGAAGAAGCCCTCAGCTTCCCAATGCTGTGCTGTTTTAAAGCTGTTACTTTTAAATGTATTTGTTTATGTTGACGTTCATGTTTATCAGCTAACGGAAGGGAAAGCACTGCTCATGGAATTGCTGTAAACATTTGCAAAATGGGTTCACTGGCTTCCTGCATATCCCTCCTGAGGCGTCTTCTTTGTCTTCAGGTTTATAAAAATGCCTTGAGGAGGGCTGGGGCGCAGGAGGGCTGCGTTTTCCCTCCAGGCTCCCTCTTTCACTGCGCTCCCCGGCGTAACGGGGGTTTGCAGGGCCCAGGCGAGTACCGGTTATTGAAGGGAAGACTTAGCAATGGCTGTGGACAGCGTGGCAAAGAGGTGGCCTCTCTGTCAGGGCGATGGCCCAGCAGCCGTGGGGATGGTCCTTCATGGCTCATGGTGGCCATGGTGCGCACACAGGCCAGCTCTGTGGGTGATTACCACCATGGCTGGGCTGCCATACTGGGTGTAAAACGCTTGGCGCCTAGAACAGCAGCTGCGCGTTCATGTCAGGGCAGTGACATGGCCATTAAGAGGGATATTTTTCTTCTGCACCTTTTGAGAAATTGTCCCACAGCAAAGGAGCTTGGCTTGTGGCCACGCTGCCGTGGTTTGTCCTCCTGCCGGTGGGCTGGGCCAGGCCCAGGCCATGGGCATGAGGGCTTTCTTTGGTGGCAGTAGCCACCTCTTCCCACGTTCTCCAGAGCTGCTTAGGGACACAGTGTGTGAGAGGAGGGAAGGAGGGAGTCCTCCATGGCAGTTTCCTCTCAGCCTGGTTCTGCCTCTGGCCTGGGTCGGGGGAGCGGTGGGAGGTGGAGGGTGGCTGGGAGGGGCTGCATCGCTTCCTGGGCTGGTGGCCACCACTGCCTCTCCCTCAGCCTCTGCCTAGTTTTGCCTGCCAGCTGGAGCCATTTTGGGGCAGGCTTTCAGCCACACTGAGAACCCAAACTCAAACTTACTATGGGTACCCTTGTGCTTGTGAAAATGGGTGTGTGCATGGAACACCAGAGGCCGGAGAAGCTTGGAGGCGTTTCTGGAAAGCAGTTCAGCCCTGTAGGTGGGTGTGCGTTTACTGAGAGGATGGCCAGGAGACTGCCACCTGTCCCCCTGGCATCGCTGGCCACTGCTGGCAGAGGCAGCAGTTAGGGGACACCGTTGCAATGACACCGTTTCCATCTTGCCAGGTTATGGCTGGATCCAGCCTTGTACCTCTAGCAGGTGCTGGAAGTGGTTGTGCGGATCCATCCTGGAAGGCAGCAAGAAAAACAAACTCGCGTGATTTGTTTCAGAGACTGCAGTCTCTCTGCCTTGTGAATGAGAACAAAGTTTGGTTTCCCTTCAGCGTATCTGCCTAGTAACTGCTAATGCTAGTTACATGAAAAAGGCAAGTTAGAAGGCAGAGGGTTTGGACCTGTGTCGTGCAGGACAAGGAGCAGTTTGGTTTTTACGCTCCAGAGTCATCGCATGTGAGGCAGGAGGTAAACGCTGCAACAGCCATGGTGGTTCTGCAGCAGGTTTGCCTGTCCTCCCCTCAGATTTTTTTAAGTTAGCAAGATGAGAAATGGGAGCTTCTCACCTGTATGGCCTAGCTCCAGTTTGCCCATTCACAAAGTAAAAGCGTAGGGTGGGGATTATTGGCAATGATTACCATAATCGAATTTAGGAAGGGTCATGCCCTTTGAAATGTATTCCTGAAAACACTTGTCACTGGGTGTCAGAAAGTCCTCGAGTATGCTCCAGTCCTCAGCTGGCAGTGAAGTAACACCAGTGGCTGTAACACCAGAGGATCCTCCTGGCACTTGGAATTTTTTTCGCTTCTTTGAAAATGTAACTGGAAGTAAAGTTCTTGAATAGGAAAAGGGTACAAAACCAACTGGACCAATATTCACTTGGTAAATACAATATTCTCTGCTTGCTGGAGGCTAATCAGTATCTGGCAGTCTGTGGAAATAGACCTGCTAGTAGATAATGCTGATGGTTATGCTTATGTTTTAATGATAATGCTATTAGTTAGTATTCACAAACCAGTTATTTGCTTTGAACTGTGCAGAACTGAGTGGTATAATATGATATTCTGAAAATTTCACTAAGTAAGCAAATACCCTGATTGTTGCCAGAGCTTCCTGTAAAAGAATGTAGTTAGAGGAAATGGTTGCTTTAAATGTCATTTTTGTCCAAATATGGAACAACAGGAATAACTTTCTATTTCCTGTGAACTAACTGGAAGCCCCCTGGATTTGCATTGCTTTGTGAAAATGATGTTCACATCACTGACAGGAAAGTCATGTTCACAGAGCAGCTTTCAGGGGACTCCCATGACCCTACCTCCAGGACGGACCCCTGGGGAATTTGGAAAAGTATGTAAAAAATGAGGTCCCAGCACACAACATTTCAGCACCAGCAATCTGGTATTCTTTTGACTAAGAAGATGCGACTCTGTTTTAACATCTTTTTAGTGAAGTACCACGTCCACCCGATGCTAATTTACAGAATAAATATTTTCTGAAATAATTAATATTAAGCATATGAAAATTAACTAATATTCCCTTGAGTGGCTAAAATACACTGGAGATCTCTGATAAGAATCTGTGGTCTGTTGGCAATTTTTATATGAACATCCTGTAGGATTCTGGTAATACTAAAAACAACAACAACAAAACAACCCTCCCCCCCCAGCCAAACAAAAACCCTGCCAAAAACCACAACCAGCCCCCCATGTCCCAAGAGCCATAATGAATTTTTTTCAGGTTCTATTCCATACACCTTTTCTTAAAATCAGTTGATTTTCTGGAAATTGTACAGGACTTTTAAATAAAACCAGAGCTGAATTGTTGTGATTAGTTCAAATTTCATCATTCACAGTGATACTTCAGACAGTAACTTGCCATTCCTTTCAGATATTTTCTATATGATAATTTGGGACTCACTTAAAGTTTCCCTCAGACTAATAGGGGTACTTAATTGATGCAATGACATACTAGTAACCATGAAGGTACGGTTTTCCACAGTGTAGGTTTGTTCCAGGAGATTTTTTATCTGGTCTAAAGCTACCCCTAGAAGATTAGCAGAATAGCTCTGCATTGACAGAGAAATGAGTGGGGACCACTTTTGGTTCTTTCTGTCCTACTCATGTACATCAGACTAGAGCCAAAGGGGGTCTTCAGGAGATTATTTTAATTCTTTTTATCCATGCAAAGTTTAACGAGCCTTTGGAGATATTGGATTCCATTTATTTCCATTGCTTAAACGTAGACATTTGGTGCCATTTGAGATACTTACATAGGCCTGGGAGATATGACCTGGGACCTAGGGGAGAGCTGTTCCCACCTGGCCTGCAGCTGGAGGCGGGTGGTATCCTGCAGGACATCTTGAATGGCACTGTTTTCTGTGCTCTGTGAATACAGGATCTACCAAAAATGGAAATGACACAACCAAGGACTTTAAATAGCCTACTACATGACAGAAACTTCCAGTGATTGCTGACTAGAGCTGAACTTAATTTGATGACCTAGAAGGTAAAAGCTGTAAAACCAATAAGCTGTCCCTTGGTTCAGGGAATTCCCTGAACGGTCATAGTTGAAGTCTACCCATGATTTGCTGGGAAACAAAGCAAAAAAAAAAGATATGAAGATAAGCTGCCAACTTCTTTTTTTTTTTTAGGGGGGAGAAAAAGGACTCGGGAGAGGAGGAAAGACTGGAGCTTGCTGACATTATAAAATCATAAAATGTTCCCTTTTGTCTATTATTTATCTGTCCATAAACTGGAATTGATGGGTTTGCAAATGAAATGAGAACTGTGCTCAATTTCTGTTCTCTGCGTTAAGTCCTGAAAATGAAGGCATGGCAGATGTTCCTTCTCCTGAACCATTTTGAGGGTTGATCATCTGTCCAGGACAACTGGCTTTGTATCAGCTCCTATGAGGGACAGACTTACCACTCTTCAGGCATTTGACCAAGGCCAGTGCTTTACCACAGGCATCGCCAAGCAGCAGCAGCTACCCTTGTCCCAGCAGAGGTTATGGGAGTGACCGAGGGTGAGGGACAGTGCATGGAGTCTCCTTTCTGACCCTCGGGAAGCTGGCAGCCCCGCTGAAGCCCATCTGTGCACAGCTAGCCTTCCCGCACTACTTGTGTGAGCGCTCGTGTGGAGGTTTCCATTCTAATTACCAATTAATACTACTTGTCATAAAAAGTGATAGTTTCTATGATTCACTTCAAGCTAGCCTTAGTAGTTTATTCATTTTGAAGTGACGTCTTTTGTTTAGGCACCTCATTTAAACTGATTGTGTTTTTGGATGAGAGAGTGATGACATACCCCTCTATGTTGCTTTAGTTCAGATTTCAGTTTGAACTAAATTCCAATTCAAGTTCAAATACCAATTTAAACACTAATGGAGACAGAGTATATAACCTTTCAAAATTATTAGCTGCTACATTTTGGCCAGAAATGGTTGAGTTTGTCAGCAAGTTAGTGATTTGATAGAATATTTGACTTTAGAATTGCCGAAATAAATATTTAAACCATATTCAATCAACAAAACAGTCACAGATTAAATATTAAGAATAATAAAAGACAGAAACAGTTTCAGAGACATTTTTCAGGAATGTTTAAATAGTACAGTTTGACTTTTCTGATTTTTCTTTGTTTGTTACGAGCAAAGGAAATAAAAACCTGGACTCACAAAGGAGTTGCTTTTCCTGATGGCCACTTCCTTGAATTTTAAAGATGCCCATGTTAAGTGCAGTGAGGGACTTTGAATCCACTCTTCAGCTCGTGGATGAGTACCCATTTACCAGCCAGTGCTTAGGAGATCTGCTGTCACACTTGGGTAGTGCAGTTCCATGCCCAGCTACCTGGCTCTTGTGGAGGTAGGATGGGAGCAAGTGGAAATGTCTTCATACTCCAGTGCTTTGGACTGTCATTAAGGAAGGAAGATGTTCAGGTTCCCATCTCTGATCTAGTAAGATTTCAGTGTGCCATGTGAAATGAAATTATTTCAGTGGGGGAGAGGGGGTCAGTCTTGCCTTTGAAGTGCTTCACAGACCAGCAGGTCTCCTCCTCTTCTGAGAGCAGTGAGCTCAGACCCTCTGAGGTGGAAGATAGCGTATGGTGGAACAACTCTTAAGTCTGGGTCAAACACTTAATGCAAAGCTGTGTTTTGAAGGAAAGTGACTTTGAAGTTTTGTGGTTGTTTTTTTTTTTAAATTATGGCAAAGAAGAATGATGTACTTACACTAAGCAATCAATTTGCTTTGCCAACATTTTTGCAAATATGTTTTAAAACCCTAGTTTAGGCAGGACAAATTTAATTTTCCCCCACAGAGTTCGTGTCAACCAGTATATCACTACATGACTAAACCTTTCAAAAATAATGTTTCAAAATGTAATTGTAGCTAATACGTATGTTAATACTAACCTATACCTGGTTACTGTTGTCTAAGCAGAACTAGAAGTTTGTAAGTCTGTCACTTGTGGTTTTTTTAATAGACGAGAGTTCTTGTTTCTTGCAAATCACAATTTTTATCCTTTTGTTTAAATACAGTGTGGTCAGATATAGAAACAATGAAGCTTTTCATCCTGGTATGTGTATTTATGTGTATTATGTTCAGGTGTAGCAATCTGCTTCTAAAGTACAGCTAATATTACAAAGGCAAATAACTAGATTTTGCTAACTTGCTAAGACAGTGGATTTTTTTGTTATTCCCTTGGTTCTAGCTAAGTGTAAATCGGAAGTTCTAGCAACATGGTTTTTTTAAAGTTGTTAATGGACTGCAAAATCAGTTAAGAAAAATATTGAGGTTAACTGGAATATAGCAGTGATTTCCTCTAATGGTACTTTACATACAAAAGAGCAGTTCAGCTAATTCAATACAGTTATATCTAAAGGGTAAAGACAAGAATAGTAATACAGCCAGGGAGCTATTTTGACGTTCTGAAGAGAGAAGAAAATACGAGAGGAATGCGAGATAAGTGTCCTGCAGTTGGCATCACCTCCCTGTTCCTGTATTTGGTGGGCTGTGAAACTGCAGACATCTATTGATCCAGCTCTCTTGTCAGCGACATGAGTTGTACATATGTGTGCGTAGGTGGAAGTGCAGGGTCTGCTGCGTAGGGATAAATCTCCCTTGGCCTTCCCTGTTATGATTAGGTTAGTGCGGGGGTAGAAGAGGTGGATTGTGTGGAAAGAGGAGAGATTCAGACTTAAAGCTGTCACTGTCAAACAGCTGTCCCCATCCCACTGGCATAGCCATTGCTGGTGATTGAACTTGGAACTTGTATTGGAATTCAGTTCCAATTGGGGTTTGGACTAAAGCAACACAGAGTGGGAAATCTTCACTGTTTCATCAGAAAACATGATCCGTTTAAGTGTCATGTCTAAACAGAATATGTCATTTTATAATGAATGAATCATAAGATGAAATAATTATGACTATTTTTACTTGTTGAAGCATTTCAGCTATGAATTAGAAACATTATGAATAATCAGAGGATTTTGATATCTGTGCTAGTCTCACCAGTCACCTGTTCACAGGATTTTTAATCATTTGAAAGACACTGTGTTTTGGTTGGGAGAAGCGACTGTATTCCCTGGAATAAGATTTTCAGCATGACAGAGTTAAGTAAACAGTGAGAATTTAATTAAATTTCTACCTTACGTGCGTTCTTTACAGGGTAAGATTTGAACTTGTTTGATACCTATGCAATTAGCCTAAGCTGGTAGGCAGCTCAGCAACTGAAACTCAGCAAGCAGAGTCTGAGCTGATGTTGTGGGAAAGAGAACTAGGTTTTGTCTTGAAAAATGCACTTCTGTAAGGGAGGGGAGCGTCCAAGAACTGACTTGGCCTTTGTATTTTTTTGGAGATCTCTCTAGCCTCCAGAAATGGTGCATGCCCAAATATGGCAGTCGTCTCCCTCCTAGGCGGCTCATCTGGCTGTTTGCATCGTTCCTGTGCGAGTTCCAAGCAGTAGTCCTCAAATGCCAGGAAAGTAGCTGGACGTGGAAAAACAGGGCGAAACGCAACAAAAGGCTGTAGCTACGATCTGACAGATGTCTTACAGGCTGCATTGCAGAGCAGACTTCCTTCCATCTGCTGCAGGAGCTTTTAGCAGCCTTTTCAGCTCTGTCATTGACAGGGCTGAGTACTCCTAAGGCTCAGTTCGTGATTCATGGAAGTGAGAGGTCCGGGTTGGGATGCCCATTCATTAGCGGCACTTTTTTAGAACTGTATGTCAATATGACACTAAATGAATCGCTGTCCTTTAGGCAGATACTCAGTATGCATGTCGCACGTTTGTACATGTGAAGGGACGTAATCTTTTTGTAGTTTCATACTGATTTGCTAGCTTGATTCACTAACCTTATCAGTTGCAGACAGTCTGGGAGAATGAAACAGAACGGAAATGCTTGTCAAAAGATGAAGCAATCTTTATCGCTAAAATGAGCTTCTGCTTCTGGGCTGACTGATACTTTGTGGGAGGAGTGAGATAAAATGAATGTCTTCAAATACTATATGAGAGGCTGGCCTGTGGTGCGACGAAGCTATGGCTATTTGAAAACTGCTAGCCTACCATGCAAAGTAGGTGAGGTATCATGGTGCACCCAGCCAAAATCTTTGGAGTAGTCTGTAACTGGCTCCTAGACAAGGGATAAAGAGCCTGCCTTTTATCCCCCTCCCCCTGGCCCAGATTATACTTCCTGCCCAGCACCGTTCCTTCTCTGTTTTGGCGCTTGGAGGACAGTAGTGATTGCTCCAAGCTCCATGCAGTTTCTGGGGAAGGCATTGTTTCAAAGACGATGTCTGGGAGATAGGACAAAACTATTTCTCTCCATTTGTCTCATTATCTCTAGTCATGTGGGGCAGGAAATCGTGAACTGGATTTTTGGTATCATAAGATTGATTTAAAAATCATAAAAGTTTAGAAACAAGCAATAATTTGCACAGTTTCAGCTTGCTTCCCTTATGATGATTATCTTTATTCTTTCAGGGTGAAGTTTCCCACTTAGGACTTGATTATGTAAGGTTCTTAAGTCATTCCTAAATGAGTGTCAGAAATGTAGATCTCCTTGTTCAAAGATACTCAACTAAATTTCTAATGATTTCTGACGAATGAAGAGCTATTGTTATGCTCTGTCCCATTCTGTCTGTGACCTTTAGCCCTCTGTTTGTTCCTCTGTATCCACTTTTCTCTCCATTTTCCCCTTGTTCTCATATATAGCCCATGCTCCTTTCTGCCTATTTCAGTCTCTCCTGCTTAGTCCTCCAAGGTGTGCTTCATTTGCACTGAAAACAAACATCCAAAATAGGTGAGATGGATCCCAGCCCAAAATTGCCTGTTTCTTGCCATTGAATAAAGGGAGACTACAGTGACTAGTCGAGATGTTTTGTACTTACACTGGGTTAGGTGAACACAGACCCTGATTCCTGTACCTGCTGTAACCATCTTGATCTCTCAGTGTATCTCATTACTTAAATGCCCCTTTGACCTCCTTAAATTGACCTTTGATCCATAAGCTTTTTCCAGTCTGGCCCTCCCGTCTTCCCAGAGGACCAGGAGGAAAAAGCTCATACATCCTCCTAGTATATGCAGGATGTTATCACATCCTTCAGATTCAAAAATACATTTTAGTAGCAGAGGATGATGCTATCCAGTAGTGACTGTCATTGTTGGCCAACCTTCCATCCACCTGCAAAGTTTACAGTCAGTGATCGTAGGAGAGGATGCTACTGTAAAATAAATGTGCAGTTTTGTAGGGCAGGTGGCCTGTTCTGGCATAGCAGGCTACAGCATTTGACTGCAAATAGGACCTTATGCAGCTGTGCTCCCTGATGCTCAGTACCTTCTTACCTTCCTCACATTTGGTTATTGTAATCTGAGGCTTAAGAAACAGGAAAAATTGAATATAATGGCCCCATTTTTGGGAGCACAAAAAGAGACCTAAAAGCATAAGTCCATTCTTCAGGCCATGCTAAATTTAAGAACAAAACCCAACTGAAAAATAAATAACAACATAGTTTTTTTCTAAAACGGTGCATGTTAAATAACAGGCTGAAGGAAATATGCGGGGATTAACTTGAAAACAGATGTTTATAATGGTTCGATGACGTATTTTAATTACATTCCCAGATGCAATTATAACAGACTTCTTCTGAATTTAAGGGATGTGTTGATAAAACTGATAACATTCTACATGATGCTGGAGGAAGAAGTGTGAGTTGCAAGCATGCGTCCTCCAGCTGTGATCTCATCAGATCTGAAAAACTAGGAGAGGTCACACTGGGTCACTTCTTGAAATGGGAGGCTCAATGTTTTTCCAGGCATAACCATGTACCACAAGGAGTAAAGCGGATTATTCAGTGGGTGGCGCTTTTCCCTCCTGGTCAGTACTGAGTTGGTGTTGTAGCACATGTTGGTGTTGTTTTCAGATATAATTCTCTTTCTGTAGCATATGATAAATACTTATTCTGATCAGTGTTAATTTTCATCTTTCTGTGCATTTATAATATAACATGGCAAAATGCTGAAATAATGCAAGAGAAAAAAGTTATTATTTTTGCTTTATGTGAATATGGAGAAATTTTGGCTTCAAACAAATTCAGTGGATCTACGTTTTAAAAAAATGAATCTCAACAAAAGCAACAAATTTTTCAGGAGCTCATACTTTAGTTTTATTGGACAGCCTTTAATAATTTTATTTTCAATATTAAACTTCCATTTCCTTTTGATACTTTACTTTAAAAGAAAACGTATTTACCAAGTAAAAATGTTACTGTATTATTTAACTTTCCAGAGTGATGTTGTTTATTGGTCTCATTGGGAGTTTTCCAAATTCAAAATGGATTAGGCACATTTCCCCTTCTTTCCCAGAAGTACTGAGGTCCCTGTAGGCTGTGGAGCCCGCAGGTGTGGAGGGACAGGTGCCCAGCATCTGTGCTGAGAGCTGGCTCTGGACAGGTGCCGTCCCTGACTGCCTCCTGATAACAGCTTAACAGGGATGCTGAAGGATCTCGTGTGCATTGGTGGTGATACAAATGTTTTGCTTCTTTTCCTCCTGGTTTGTTTCTGAGGGACATGACAACAGTAAAAGCGATAGACTGCTGAGTTACTTGCCAGTTGCTTCGTGACTATGAGGAGGAAAAGGGGAGAGTAGCCCAGATGCACTTAAGTGCACTGAAATACTTTGGTAACAGAAAGCGACTCTAAGCTTTTACTTGTGCATCAGTTAATCTGACTTCTCTCATACGTTATCACCTTTCATGTTTTGCTCTTTATGATCATGTCATCAAAATCCTAATCTTTTGGTTGCTGTTGACTCGATCCAAACAAACCAACCCCCAAATCTCTCAAGTCTTGATCTTAAGGCTTATGTGAACAAAGGCATGAGAGCTTTTAGTAGCACTGATTAATATTAAGCTCCCTTCTTCAAACACTGACAGCAAGATCTTCTTCACTTCTGAGGGCAGTGGCACTTATAAGTATTTCATATGATTAGATGAGCTGTTGCGACTAGCAAGGCCAGCTGCACAGTCCACCTTCCTTCCCTCCTGAGATGAAAATGCCCCTTTCCCAACTCCTCCCATCCACCTGCTCTCCAGAATTTCACTTCACAGAATCCAGACAGACTTGGGAGTCTGTCAACGTCAATGCTGAAGTACTACTGAGCAAGAAAGAAAGATCACTTGAATTGTGGTAGATGTAAGAAATGGACCAGAACCCTGGAGCTAGTCATTGCCTGGCCAGTAAACATTAACAGTTGCCTCCATATCTATTATTTAACATTAGGATCAGTTTACTCTCTCAGAGGCTGTGGTTTGCCTTGATTTCATAAAGTATGTCTAGAAGTACTTGTTGATATAGTTTCCTGTGGTAATTATACCACAGGAATTTATCTCCTTTTAAAACTATCATTTTCCTGTCTCACGATTGCCAATTACTGATAAAAAAATTTAGTAAATCAGTATTAAGAGATCTCATGGCAAACATCCAAAGGGTGTAGGCAACATTTTTTATCTTTAGAAAAGAAGCAAAAACTATATTCTTCAGGTCTGTTATTTTTCTCCTTAAGTGTAGAAGGTAAGTCATGAACTGCAGTTTCACCATCCCTTTCCCCTCAAAGCAGTGGCACATATTTGTAAAGATTAAGTATTTATGCAGAATGCAAGCCATTTATTAACAAACTGATACTAAGGAGATGCTTCTACAACTGGATTGATTTTGTTTTAAATATTCTGTTGGGCTCTCAATGTGTGAATATAGAATCCTAGAGGAGAATCCACTTGTTTTAAATTGAGGTGTTCATATTGCTAGATGCAGAGTATGTGTCGGTTCTATAAAAATTAGTTATTTTTTAAATGGTGGCCCAAAAGACAATAATATAGAAGTAATATGGCAGTTTTCTATGGTTATAAATTATAGCAGTTTTTTTTCTTCTTTTACAAAGGCATTTTTTATTGGACTGTGACTGAGACCAGAAGTGTACAAGTATATAAAGATAATAAAGTATTGTGTTGGGCTTAAGCGATCGTTCCCCTTGCTGACCAACCCTGCAGTCTGGATGGTACTGCTGACGTCCCTGGCTCGTTGCGGTATGTTCTGCCTGTGACCTGGTTCAGGCAATTAATTCTCAATTTCTCTTATTTTCAGGGTTGTTCCGGTTGTGGAAAATGTGACTGCAGTGGAGTAAAAGGGCAAAAGGTGAGTAATTCAGCTCTCCCCGCTTCATTATCTTGCTTATTTAAACCACACGGTGTATAATCTACTGGGAGGCAGGTGAGCCGTTGACTTCAGTGAACATTTGCACCACCACGGAGCATTGCCAAGGCCAGGCCATGTGCCCTTCAGTGGGGTTTCTGAAAAGCACCCAGCTCTGCGTCTGCAGCAGCAGAGGGCAGGAGGGCCAGGGATGGGAAACAGCCGAATGCCCTCACTGCGGGGTGAAGCCCCTAGCCTGGTGCTTGGCCATGCCCTCTCTCTTCCCCCATCGAATGGGATGCTAACCCGGCACTCTCACCTTTCCTACACCTCACCTCCAGTCATTTCACTGGGTAGCAGGCTTGACATCTTGACCACCTCTGGAAGCGATGCAAGCAGGTCAGGTCAGAAATGCTGCACTCAGCATGCCGTGCAGATTGCTCTCCGGGAAGCCTGTGATGCATCATAAGCAATGTACCCTGACCAGGGTTAGCCCTTGGAGGCAATAATCTGCAATAAGAAGAAGGAGGTTAATAATCAACTTAAATACAGCAAAGTGTTTCAGGTCAAGAAAAACAAAAATTTAAAACTTTTTGACAGAACCTTGCAAATGAGTTTTAAAGTTCCCATTCAGCTATCCAAACTTTCTGTTTAGGAAACAGAAAAGGCACTTTAAAGGCTTCTTTTAAATCAGTAACAGTGAAGAAAAAATACGGCGTACTTAAGTATTCCATGAATTCCCCCTGTAAATTACCTGCTTTTGTAAATTTTAGACATTCAATCATTCTCCTTATCTCTTCCAATTTTGCTGTAGAGATTTTAATCTACAGTGTGTTCTGTTGTGAATGCACATGGACTGTGTATCTACCATTATAAATGAGCGTAAACCAAAGGTTTTATCATCCTGTGATTGCTGTGGGAACATTTTTCGAGGAAAGTTGTTTAGGTCACCCAAAGGAGTGCTTAGAAGATGTGGAGGGTTTGTTTGTTTTTTGCTTTGGGGGGTGGTGGTTTTGTTTTTTTAAATGCATATACAGCTGGTGTTCTACATTGTCTCACATGCGATAGCTGCATATTTACAGATGAGGGTTTTAAGAATGTTTGTTGGCGGCTTTTCTTTTGTGTTCTCCAGAGCAAGGAATGTAAATGACTTAATTGGAGACCCAAGCAAAGATCATTTTCTTTGTAACAGAACACAGATTAATTTGTGAGGCAGATGAAAAGTGTCAAGGTTCAAAACATCCTTTAGATGGAGTCTCCTTTTTTCAATGGCCCATTAATATCTGTTTAATAAAAGTCAGCTATATATTAAAAAACAAAAAAATAAAGCAAAATTTGGGAAAGGTACTGAACTCTGGATTTATTCCTTGATATCTTAATCTTATTTTTCAGTAACGAGTACAAATTAATCATTGTAAAATGAGAGAGCTATTACATGATAACTATCTTGTTGAAAGCCATTAGTTTTCAGTTCATAGAGTATGCCAGCATCTTGTAACTAGATCGTTTTAAAAAATGGTAGTTTGGGGAAATAAATTGTATTAAACCTTACACTTCATTTATTTCCAGCTGCAATCCTGACTCTCTTTGCTAGAGCTCTTGCTGGCATTTTTCATTTGCGTAGTCCAGACTCTCAAAAAGTTGTCTTTGAAAGAAATAGATGCTTATATGATATGCTAGAAGCCAAAACTACCTCAAATTAATGTAGGTTATTTAAAAATGTAGAAGAGAGAAAAATATCAGACTGTAGCAACAGAAGTCATAGTAAACTAGATCTCATGCAAACTTGTCCAGCAAGTCACTGTACTCCGTGCTTTTCCTAATGGGTTCCATCACAAACTTCTCTGTCTTTAGACATGTATGTAGTGAAATATTTACATACTTTTAAACTGTGTAGGAAATTTAATTATTGACTTTAGAGACTTCTAGACAGGTGAACAAATACTTATACCTAGAAAGCAATATTCAAGAAAGGCATTTGAAGGTATTTTGGAATGCATTTAAAAGTAACTTGATTTAGATAAATATATATCAATGCTTGCTCATTATGTTAGCACTCTGAGGCTTTCAAATGTATACTTAGGATTTTGAACAGAAAACTGAGTTTTATTTAAAAACATCTGCCCCTCACCCTTGTTTTAGCCTAGTGCAGCGGTTCGTCGCAATTCTTTACATTTAATGCCTGTCTGGAATACAGACAGCCTGCTACCCAGTCCCAGGCCTGAAGACAGAAGTTGGTGAGAGGAAGCAAGGGAAGCATCCTTCCGGCTTGCCTTTGTAATATTTCTAGAAATGGTCTTTCCACCCAACGCATTTGGATTTGAAACATGTCTCTGCTAAACACGGTTCCCATTAACGCACACCTAAGTAGTGGTACCTGCGACCTTAGAGATCTACGTGAATGTTGCTTAACCAGAGAAGAACTGGTTAGAAAGACTGGTCCTAGCCAGGATCCAGCCCAGAAGAGGGCTGCTGTGCCCAGGTCTTGTGGTACCCCAGGAGACCACGTTAGATAACATCTGCTCTCCACTTCTCACATAGCCACTTGTGTGGGAAGGACATATCCATTCTGCCCTGCACCATCCACAGCCAACATGTTGCCTACACTGGAAACCCTTTTGATCTGGCTTCCACGTTGTGCTGAAGTGCACAAACGCTGAAGGGCCTTTTCCAATCCACCCACACTCTTCAGCAATGTAACCACACCGGTTTACTGCCGTGGGAGCTTCGGCAGCTGCGGAAGTGGGTGCTGGGTTTACCCTTTAATGCCTTAATTATTAACATCTGGAGATGTATTTCCTACCAGAGTGTGGGAAGAAGTTCCAGACCCTATGATTTGGGGGTGGGGTTTAATTAAAATACATTTGGCCAAATAATCATATTAATGATCTCACCAGAAAAAGTGCTGAAAATAGTATTTGACTTAAAAGCTGTGAAATGCCCAAGAAATTACCCGACAGCATTTCAGACATGGAAGACTAAATTATATTGCCATATTTTTCTCTCTCATTTGAGAATCTTTTCATCAATGTGACCATTTGGATGGCTCTATTTAGAATACATTCAATATGTTCTCTCATTAGGCTGTTTCCATGAAAATTGCATCTCTATGCCAAACTCCTTTAAGATGACTCATACTTTATCAAGGGCATATAATTGACAAAGTCTAAGGGTTTTCATCCCTTTCAGAAAATGTCAGAAAGTAAGTGTGATTGCAACAGATGGCTCTTATCCTATAAAGCCTTTATTATTACACTGAACATCAGGATGTTATTTTAAGCTATATAATGTAAAGTATCAAGTATTTGCCAAACAAAAGGTGCAGAAATTTTAGAAAAACATAATATTGCTAAAATAATACAATAATAATTAATACCTTAATGTTTTCCATTAAATAGATTAGCCTAAAATATCTTCATTTTTTTCCTCTTACACTTTTTATTTGGTTTCTGTATAATAACTCACTGTTCTTTCTAACCTCAGTAAAGTGTGAGATCTGTTTAAACTGATTAGAGTTTTGAATGCTTGCCTGCATTTTATTGGGCTACTCAGATGTAGACAGAAGCTATGTTTTCTCTTTTATGCCTACCTAGATTTTGAGAACAATTTCAAGCAGCTGTGGAGATAAGACGTTCTAGCTGTTAATGTGTGTAGAAAAAGCATGTTAAGCATTTCATTACCATTTAGAACAAAGACTGTATAGAGCCAAGTGAAATTCTCCATGCACTGACTTTTCCCAGGAATGTCCATTCTCTCATTCATGACCATTTACACTCATTTTACTCCATATCAGAAACATGTATAAATAGAGGTAACACTGGAACTTTACTGTATCTAATACAGAATGATTAATCTTCTAACACATATTAGTTAGAATGCATTAAAGTATAAATTCTCGTTCTTTAGTATAATTTCCTTATAATGATTGCCCTGCCTCAGCATTACCCATTAAAAGTTAAAGTCACAAGAATATCCAAGGTGATTTTGTCATTGCACGTGAAGTATTGCACTTAAAAAAAAAAATCTGTGATAGGAAATTCTGAAAGAAAATAGAAAATAAGAATAGAATTAACTCTTACATAACTGCTGCTTTTGAGGGTTTTTTTGTTTGAGATGTAAGAAAACTTGAGCAAATCATTTTATTCTTTTTCTTTGCCTAATTCTGAGACTGTATCCTATTATTATACCTACATAAAAATTACTTCTCCATTTGCCTCGATGGGATGCATCATCCCCGTGTGGATTGACCATGCTGCAGAAGTACACAAACTGGCTTTGCTTGAGCCATTTTGGCTCTGGAAGCCAGATAACTGTTACTGGCTTAGGCTGAAAGTCACTGGGACATCTCTGTGGTCCCCCATCAACAGGAGCAGTGAACAATCTTTTCTCTCCTGCACACTCATAGAGTCTTAAAAGTCACACATGGTTTTGCTGTCTGCAGGTGATTGTGCTTCTCCATTTTCTCTGGTTAATGAAGAGTTGACTGTTCCAGTTGATTGTGTCCCTGTATATTTGTTTTGTTTTGTTTTGTTTTGTTTTGTTTTGTTTTGTTTTGTTTTGTTTTGTTTTGTTTTGTTTTGTTTTGTTTTGTTTTGTTTTGTTTTGTTTTGTTTTGTTTTGTTTTGTTTTGTTTTGTTTTTAAGGTTTACCAGATTGGGAGGGCCTTCAAGGCTTGTCCTGTCATTTTTGGTATCAAAAGATAGAGCAAAAATATTTGCGATATTGATTAGTTAAAACAACATAAACCCCCTTGTTGGATAGAAGCTCCAGCAGTTGGTGGGAAGATCACTATTAAGTACTTCTGCGTTTCCTTTACAAGATAGCAGAGGGCAACAAATCAGTTCCTGTAGTGGAGCAAATCAGTTATCACTAGATCTGTGCTTTTCATATTCAGCCTGTATTAGCAACTGTCACGGATGGAAATATTTGACACAGTTATGATTTAGCAGCAATTCAAAATTTATTAATGATTTGAGGTAGATCAAAAGGTTGAATTTTAGCCGCGCTTAATCATTAACCAATTTAAGGATTTACAAGATGGTTTAACGAAATATTTGAACAGCAACTTAATTACAGATTCAAAAATTACAAGATTCACACTAACTTGCTATAAAGTATCCCAAATTGATGCATATGAGCACAGACATACAAACACACACCACTTGAGGGGTCCCCCACACCCCCACACCCAAGTTTTTAACTGCTAGGACCAAAGGTCCCTTTGCAGCAGGCAACTCCAGTAAGCCAACGGGTGCCCTTTTTAACTCCTTAGGTGCACACAGACAAATGGACAGAAAGTACTTGGATCCGGTAAAGTATAAAATCACCCATACTCGTAAGAGCTAATGTGCATATTAGAGGCACATGGATAGAGAGGTGAATGAAAGAGAGGATAGCCTATAGTTAAATTTTCCCTCTTGGCGAGTTTGGAGTAAATACACTGCATCAGCATTCCTCAGCGGGTGATAACTGAGACTTGAGAGGGTATGACTCGCCCTGGCCTTCTAATCCTCGAGGTGTCTGCCTGAGCAGCGTCCCAATTCAAGGGGAGATGCTGGTCACAGCCCGCTCTGATCCAGGAGAGCTCAAAGGGTCTCGCTAGAATTGCTGTTTATAGGATCTGAGATAATTGACTTTCCTCAGGTACTTTTCCACTCCAGCCCAACTCGGACAATGGGATATTCTGCTACTTTCCAGTTGTGTAAGCCCAGAACTTACTAAATCTTTGAGTTCTGGTCTTACCCACCTCTTTGGGCCACAATCCATACATTGTCAGAAGTGATCGATTTTTGTTATTGTTCCCAAACGATAGGAGTCATGGGAGCCAAGGTACGCTAAGGGGTTGCCATAGCATTCTGGTCCGTTACTCTCCACCTTTTTCTGTCTTTTATGTTGGACCATTATGTGTCTCAGGTAACGTTCTGGTCCATTGTATTTTTATGTGGCCCAGGTGGAGAGGGAAATCACGCCAAGCACCGAGTAGCCTAAAGGAGGAGGGAGTTGCACCATCACAGCAACATCAAGACTTTTTTCATCAAGAATGTTTGTTTTTACACTTTCCATTGGCACTATTTCATATCAATGTTTACTATTTGGTTTAATCAGTTCTTCCATAGTTTTGCTCAGTGTTTCTATTAAGTGGCTGCTGTAGAAACTTACCTCATGTACAGCAGCTGTTCATACCTGAGTTGGAAAGACTATGAACTGAGGACACCAAAGAAAGCACAGCTTAATTATATATCCCAGAGGGGACATAAAGCTGACAAGAGGGCTGATGAACGATGTGGAAGGAAAGATTGTGTTTGCAGTCTGGAAAGGACGAATAGATAACATGAAATCATCGAATCATTCCTGAAAGGGGGAAACCAGAAGATTGTGATAAAATATGCGAAGATACTGATCAGCTGCAGGTCTGATATTCTTCAAGGAGACTTGTGGTTTATAAATAGTTTCGAAAATCAGGCCATTGCTGCAATGTTTGTGTCAATTCTGCAGTGGCAGTAGTGTATTTTTATTGATTTAACCTTTCTTTGTGTCACTCAGAATAAAATAATCCTTTTAATTCAAATCAGGGGAAAAGAACATCTATGTTTCATAAAGAGAACACACCAACAAAGCTGCTGTTCTTGAACGAGGTATCAAAAGACTGAATAATATTGAGTGGGATATGCTAAGTATTGAAAGTTTTCTACAGTTTCCCAACTGGCAGACCAAACTGCTAAGTGGCATCCGGAGCCATTAGATTTTCTTCATTTGAAATAGTCATTGGAACCATTTGTCCCATTTGTCCAAATGGAACCAAATGTCTGGCAACATTTCTATATTAAGATGTATTTTTGCACTCAGTACGGTATGTGTCTTTGGTTAACACAAACTAGTGGATTACACTGATGAATTTATCTCTGTCAAAAGAGTGCTATAAAAGCGGATTTCCCAGTAATACTATGTGATGGGATATGCTCATATTTAGTTTTCAGAACTGGCTTCTAAAGGTTTTCACACAGGAGTATTTCAGTTAATAATACGGCCTTTTAACCAGCTGTTGCCAGATGCATATCTTTGCTTGTAAAGGTGTTGGTATAATAATCTCAGGCATTCATCATGGAATAAAACACGCTCTTTAGCCTCACAGAATTTGATTTTACATTTGTACAACTGCTGTTAGTGTATGTTTTCATTATGGTTTCTCAAGGGATTACAAGGCCTTTTTTTGATCTGAAGCATGTAAGCCTCCAATGAAGTCACTAAATTTTCCCAAATGTGAGATCAAAGTAAGATGAGAAAAGACCTATAAGATCTCCACTTCTCTGAAATCCGCATGCTCAGGAAGCGGGGAATGTGTAGTTTGGAATCTTCCCAAATTTAAAATTTTGTCCATGCAAACAGAGTCACGCTTCCAGTGTCTACTGGCTACATAGAGATTATAAAACTTAGGCCCTGGCTTGCAGTTTTTTAGTATCTGGTCATATGCGTGACAGCACCTGCAGTCTGCTTCTGCTTTCTGTATGCTCATCTTACTGCCCATAACACCAACGCTCTATGATGCAAAGAGGGTTTTGTGGGTGTAGATTGCAGCTCTGGGACAGCATATATCTGGGGAACAGCAGAAGCTACATTTTGTAGTTTACCCCTCAGGCTTCTTTAAATGATTCTGCCATTCAATTTATATTGTGTTTGCTGGCGATCTCAGATCAAGCCAGCCATTATAATTGACGTTTCTGTGATATGTCAGTTCCCACACAAGAATTTAATACTTGATGCACTTAATAATCCGTCTCTGCCTACATTTTCTCTGTAGCAGTATTCACAAGAAGCAATCTGGGCATATATAATTATTACTAGGAAACCACAGTAATATGGTAATCTCCTTAAGTCACCTTCTAGTCTTTCCAGCCAAGAGCAAAAAGTGGCTTGGAGGGTTGTTTGGGCTTTTTGTTTTTTTTAATCTCATACCAGTGGTACTTAGTTGTTTGATTCTCTTTGCTCAGCCACCTCCTATTTCAGATTTTAGACCTATGTTTTCAGTGAGAAGTATAACTTATATTAGTCATTGAAAACATCTGGCCATATGATGTTGGTTTTCAGAAAAGCAGGTCTGAATTCTCTTAAAGTTTGGATTTCATTAAGAAAGGGTAAAAAGCCAAATTTCATACAAAATTCTCAAAACCACTTCCAGCAGAAGCAATAGCAAAACTTGTAACCATATATACCCGGAAGGAGATAGAACAGTAAGAAGCAGCACGAAAGTGGGATTTTCAAAGACGAAACCTGAAGTATCTGCTAAAAAAGTGCTAGTGGAGTACTTTATCACACAAGCAAGTTCCTAACCAGCTGGAGAACCTCTTTAGTTTAGCCAAGAAAGAAGCTTAATATCACAGGAGGAGCAAAACCAGCTGAGAAAGCATTTTTAAGACATGTTAAAAAGGATTTACATTTCTTTTCAGGTACGTATAACACCTGAGAAAGTTTTACAGAACAATAAGTAAATTGAGTTATAGACAACATAGCAAAGAAAGTTAACCTAAGTGATGAGAATAATTATTAGCTTTCAGTAACAGTAAAATCTTCTCCTATATCATCTTTAACAACAGAAGAAAAGCAAAATTAAGGTAAAGCCAAGGGAAAAGCAACTTAGACTCCTGTCTGAAAAATCATGTTTCTATCCCTTAGAACATTTAAGAGTGACTAGAATGGCAAAACCTACCCATAAATTTTGTAGCTCTTAAAGAAGGCATGTGACAGCTTCCACTGAAGTTCAGCTGGAACATTTTTAAATGTTTTGATATGCCAACAAAAACAATTCTCACCAAGGCTTGTGTCAAAGATCAGTGTGCACAGTTAAAGTAAATAACTCAGTTGAGTGAGTGAGTGAACACAGACACTGGCATCAAGTCAGATGTCTTCTCACTCTTTTCTCATTCGACGCTTACTGACTGTAAACTGATGCAACAAAAGTATTTCATGGTGAGCTGGCAGAATACTGAAAGCTTTGGGGGGGCTTTGGTAACCCTTAGTTTTGTTAGAACAGTTTGCTCGACTGCCAAGCAAAGACTGAAAGACTGTAGAACTGCAAAACAAATGGGTTTATGTAGTAGTAGTAGTAATGGCGGGGAGGGACTCTAGCACAGAGGGACAGTCTAAAGTGCCCTCTGACCCCCACGTCAGGAGTTAGGTGAAAAAAGGGGAAGACTACCAAAGGCTTGTGTAGTGGAGCAGTGAGTGGCGAGAAGCCAGGGCTGCCGCCAGCTGCGTGCAGCACCTTTAACGAGATTTGTGAGTAAAGGATGCGATTACACATCTTCAACAACTCAAACGTCATTTCTGTCTGAAAATGTGGAGATGGAAGCTGAAAATCCAGCAAGGGCACACACAGCCTCGTAAAACTCCTCCAAAGGGATCTCTTCAGGAAGGTCTAGGTATTAAATGTGATTAATTTATATGAATGCCAAGGTGTGGGAGCTGAGGGATGATGTTTACCTCAGGAAAAAAGTAAAGGATAGCGCTCGGGAAGGTGAAACTCCCCAGATGTAGGCAAAGTACAAGCTTTTGATAGGAAAATGTCTTTGCACCCTGCCTCTCCTTGGGCAGGATCACCTTTCAGGAGATCGGCCATGCCCGTGCGAGTTGCACCGGAGGGGAAGAGCTGTCCCCGTGTGACTCCCACCTCCCATGGCTGTGTCACTTCCCCGCGAGCTCCTCTGGGTGGCAGTCATACATCACGGATTTTATGTATTCCGACAGGCCCGTTTACACATCCTTGTGGCTTTTTTTTTTTTTTTTTGGTCAAAAAGAAAACCTTAAAGACATCTACTGAGCTGTATACCAACTTCTGGTTAGCATTCACTGACAAATAGTGATGCTGGTATTCTCCACAAGGTCAGAATAAGGAAAATATTAGGTTTTCGTTATTATTAATGATTATTGCATCTTCGACAACTTAATTGGTTTAGGCTGAACAATCCTGAAAGTACTAGAAAAAAATTATATTGTAGTTTCTGTTCTCCAGTGCTTCTGATTGAGTCAAGAGACTCTAGAGATTAAATTGAAGAAACACTGATTTACACTTTTGAGGCACAGTGTTATCAGCCTTCTGGTATTTTAATGATAAAAAGTCAGAAGCTAGAATATTTCCACTAGCTTTTGTGGAAAGATATTTCACTCCTATGCAACTTTCAAAATGTTTAAAACTTCAGAAATGCCATTTCAAACCTAACCCCAAAAAGCAGCTAGAATAGCACTGTCTAGAATAGTACTGTCTGTCATGTACTCTCCAAGATATGAGCTACTTCATTATGAGAACTTTATTGCAGTCTGTACTGTCTAGGACCAGCTGCCCATGTTTTTACTATTTATGGAAGAGATTATTTTCTGTAAATATGTCCATGACAAACCTTTGGCAAGAGAATAAAACTTGCGTGTAACGTCACATTTCATTCCAGGTCTAGGATCTGAACAAAAATAAATTAAAAGAACCTGAGAAGTTCAAGACCTTTTTTTTTCTGTTGTTTCATCTTTAAATGTGAGCCTTTAAACAATGCCAAATGCAAACAAATGCTAAATAATTTTCACTAATGAAGAAGGAAGGGCGTGGAGCATTTTTGCCCCTTATATTCTTGGACCTTCAACACTGGAAGTGATTTAACACAATGTGCAATAAAATAAAGGAAGAGTTACTCAGACCTAATGAGTTCAACAGATGATTGTAAGGGGTGGGAAATATAGTACTCTTTTGATTCAACCTGTCTCCAGGTGATAGAATTTCCTTCTTTTTACACTGCAAACGCATTTATCTTTCAAACCTCCTCTTCCCCCGTGGTTCTTTAAGGCTCTTCTGTTCCCCAGGGTGGCTCTAACTGATGGGAAGAGGCTCCTTGACCAATGTCTGATTTTAAAAAAAAGTTTGGAAAAACCCATGTGTACCTTTTGTAAAAGGTTTGTGTGACTTCCTCCTGAAACATCATGAGCTCTGTGGGTTGGTGTTTTTGGTTTTTTTTTTTTTCAAAAATCAAGAGAAGTTTAAACATAAAGACAATTAACCACATACCTTGGTGTTAAACTGCCAAGCTTTGTGCAAACAGAATTCCACAGTGGGAAAAGAAAGTTCACTTGCTGTCTATTGGCTTCTGCTATCTTTTAGTCTTGTCTTTGTATTCCTGTCCTTTATATACTATGCCCTCAATCATGCTTTGAAGTAGACTACTCCTGGCTTATAAAATGTTCAAACCAGGGGTCGTGCATGCTGTCTTTTGTGAATGAATGAAAGGTACATGTACCTCACTAAATTTCAGTGACTTTTTCTTTCTTTTTTTTTTTAATGGAGGGAAAACAAGCAAAATAGTGTTTTGCTGTAAGTACAAATATGTTCCTCCTCAGCATCCCAGCCACTTCTGGATCTGTAACATTTATCTACACTGGAGTCAAATGTGACACAAAAAGTACATCAGCCAAAGACATACAAATGTAAGGAAACATGGAGAGCTTAAGTTAAGACTGTACATGGCTCAAGAAGTTGTAAAAAGTGAAATTTGGGCACCTCCAGTGAAAAAACTGACTACCGCAGTTGGAAAATGAGGAATAACTATGGGGTTAGCAAGAAGAGGAATGACATGCAGAAGACTTGGTAAAGGGGGCCATAGGGAGGGGCCATTACTTATAGCTGGTTTAACTGAAATTGTACAATGCTGATAGGCAACCGGTTGCTTGACTCTAATTAAATGGAGGCTGAGTCTGTAGCCATGACTGGCTTTTGGATGTTAATTTTACTTCACTCAGCTTATTTTACTTCTTATTCAGCTTCTAAATCAAATTCAGACACACTGTGTATCCACCCACTTACTTGCATACCAGCTAAGCACATACGTCCTGATATGTAGAGAAAAGGATAATCAAAGATCATTATTTCTATTTTTATACTCCTGGGAAGCACTTAGCAGCTTCCTGAGGAATGCTCTGTGCAGCCGTGAGGCGACACTGAAATATGCTTTCAGTCTAAGCATTCTTTCTTATTTAGGAGGCAGAGACACAGGCTCAGTTCCTGAACTGTAAACCTGAACAGCTCTCTGATTAAATGTTTATACTGATAGATTCACTATTGGATGTTTGGGTTCATTTTGTATCAAGCTGCACAGGTTCTGCAAGGTTGACAACTCACGTGTCTTGGGAAAGGGTACTTTCATAGTAGGAAGAGCAATCCTTTTCAGGGAGTGAAAAACCAGAGGTGAGTGAGATGCCATCATTTGGTGATCAGAGTGCAGGTTCTGCCCCCATGTATATGAATCTGCGTGGCGCTGGCTTTTGCACCCTAAGTGGGTGCTTCTCAATGTTCCCACCCTGAGGCACAGCCTGAGAGCTGGTTTAACTGCAGGACTGAAGGAGTCCCACAGGTGAAAGTCACCGGGGAGGGAAAAAAGGGAGAAGCAGATGGCAGAACTAGCACCATGGCAGAGAGGGCACAACTAGAGAGTGCTGTTCCTCAGCAGCTGTTGGGGTAGCTCTTCATTGACATACGTGTCTGCATGTAGCGTAGAGTGGCCCTGTAATGCTTGAAGTTGTGCAGGGGACTCACCCAGCCCACAGCCAGCCTGACTGTGGAGCTGTGCAGGTGCTGTAAAGCTGTCATGACTACTGCTTCTGTTAGTCATGCCAAAAATGCTGCACTCATGTTTCCACAGGAGTGAGCTTTCTCAGATGCTTCCCGGCAGTGCAAGAATCCAGACTTTGCTGACTCTCCCCCCTCCCTTTCTCCCTGGCCCCCCTTTTCCATTCCGCATACTGTCAGGGGCTCAGCCCCAAAACTTCTGGGTGAGCCAAGATCTTTACAGAGCTCCTACAGAGATATTTACAGAGCTCCTACACAGATTCTTTGCATGTCTTCACAGTTGTTTGTGTAATTAATTACTTGTTACTCGCGTGGCTCCAGAATTATATAGCTATAGCACAGATAGATTCTAGTGCTGAAGGATGTGCAGTGGGAATTTTGTAATGTTAAGCAGCCTTAGTGCATTTGAGGACGCTTGCCCTGTGAGCGTATAGCAATAATTCTGTTTGACTGATATCCACTTCACACTTTCAATAAAATACTGAAAATGATGAGTGCAGCTGAGGACAAACAGATGATATTTATTGTACGTTTATTTAAATCCTGAAAGATATTCAGGGCCAGTGCGCCCTCTGGTGGTTGCAAACACTCTTTTAATAAAGAATTGGCTATTCCCCACTACCATCTTCACTAATGTGATACTGAGCCAATTACAATTCTGTGACACACGTTTAAAAGAGTGTGGAGAGAAACATGGTGACTCGAGAGTGCTACTCAGGTTGCACAACTGTGTTTCCCACTGTGCGACGTAATTACTGGTCTAACACCTCGAAGCCAGTTCACTTGAGTGCTCGCAATTACATCAGCTGAAGGAACAAATACAGAGCTTGCATTCTCCTCTCATGTGGCTTGGGCTAGTCTGGGTAGAAACCATCTAGGGCATCGCAAGGCTGTTGTGCATCACTGTAGATTTTACAAGGTCACACTGGATCATCAAGGTGTGACACATGTTTTGGATGATGGGTTTTCTTGTTAACAGTTACACCTAGGCCTCTAATCTCTTTCAAAAGCAATGTTTGAGACTGTTTCTAAAAATCAGACTTTGGATAAGAGAAAAATAGAAAAGAATGCTGAATTGTCAGGGCCTAATTCTCTCTTTTTGGAAAATGCATCATCAATTTGCACCTTGAAGGAGTTGGATTTCTTTGCCACAAATGCCTTTGGTGGCATTTCAGTTCAATGAACTTTTGGGAAGAGGGGAGCATGTGTGTTTGTGAGAGAGAAAACCTGAGCTTATAACGATGCTGGAGTCAGCAGCACTGGTCTGAAGGTGGATTCTCTGGCAAGGTCAAGCGTTTGTTGGCTCCCAGCTCAGTTCCTCTTGCAGTAAAGGCACAGCTGAGGAGATCTGGTGGATGAACTCCAGCAAACCCCACTGCGCTGGTGTGAGAAGCTGCTCTCGCTGCCTTTCCGCCCTGC
The DNA here is from genome assembly GCA_008921705.1 of Burhinus oedicnemus. Lineage (NCBI taxonomy): Eukaryota > Metazoa > Chordata > Aves > Charadriiformes > Burhinidae > Burhinus > Burhinus oedicnemus. The sequence goes on from VFFE01007085.1 coordinate 498,962, forward strand.
ATCCTGCATTGCTATGTCCTCCTCGCATCGGTTTTGGCAGCCGCCTGGCCACCTGATGAGCTCCTCAGCTCCGAGGCCAGAGCAAGCTCACTCGCTAAAGAAAAGTGAATAAATTTAGTGAGCTGAACTGGTGCAGTGAAGGCTGAGGGAATTATGCCAGTTGGTGTAAAGAAGGGTGAGGTGACACCATCCCTTTAAAAGGAGGAGGAGAAGAGCCACCTTTGCTGGGTAGATCAGCTCAGCTGCCTTTTGACATCTCTCCCTAAGATGGAGTTTTATGCTTTTTCGGCTGAAGGGCAGATGTGTCCTGCCGTCTCAGCTGCAGGGTAATTGCTGGCAGAGGCAAATGAAGCATCTTTCAAATGGCTTGGGGAAGATCTACACATTGTTATTCACCACGTGCCTGAGTCTCTGGAGAGCCTGAGAACATTGTATTCGTGCGGCCCAGACACCCTGTGAGCCCGCACTTCTGGAAACAGTTGATTTATATCCATGTTACCAGTCTCTCAAGTCTACAATCCCCCAGTCCAGCAGTCCCTAGACAAAATAATAGGGGAAATAATTTATAATGGGGTGGTGATTATTTCCTCCCCCTCAGCGCTTTATTTATTACAGCTGAATGTTCTGAAACTACTCACTTCATGTGACTCTCTTGCATAGCAAGCTGCAGTTGTTCCATGTGTCAAACAGCATTTCATGGCTAATTTGGAAGGGTAGGTGCCAGCAAAAATATCAGCCCATGTAGTTATGCTCTTAGCAGGTTCACCTCTGTTTAGAAGTCCATTCAATTGCTTTTAATTTGAACTATCTAATGCAAGGGCATTTGGATACATTTCACAAAAGCTGGGCTAACACAGCCATCTTGCTTATTAAATGAGTGCAACAGCAACGGAGCACTTGCTGTCTTTTTATGTAGCACGTCTGCGTTTTCAGCAGCTGAGTGGCAGAATATTCATTTTTGTGAGCTGAGTAATGAATTCTCCTTTGTGCTTTCTGACAGTTTACATTGAATCAGCGGAGGTACAGATGACTTGGTTACATCTGTTTTAATTTTTGAGTCTCATGAATTGATTTGTAAGAAGCAGAAGCTCTTTCAATATTACTTGCCAACATTTTGCAGCTGTGAATATTGGAACTTGAACAATACATAGCCCTTGCAGTCAGAGTCTTATGCTCTTCATGCATCACAGCTAGAAATCTCAGTGCTGAGCGAAAAATAAGTGGGGTAGGAGCGGTGATCTGGTGTTCGCCAATTTATGTAGTGTAGATGCTTAATGGGTTGCAGCATAAATGTAGTGTAAACACTAGCTGTTGGGCTGTTTGGCTGGAACGCTGAGTGAAGAAAGGAACTGGGAAGGCAAGCAGGGAAAGGATGCTGCTCAAGTATTTCCTTGCAATGCAAGACATCTTCAGGTCATGCTTGTGTCTACTTCACAGCATAAGCAACAGCTTCATCTGAGCTTGAAGTTCCAAATAAACCACTTTGGGTATGAAAGCAACAGTAGAATGTTGCTGCCCCAGTGATCTCTGCGGGCTAATCTACCCAGTGACATTAGGACACTTGGAGCTCTGCATTCATATGACTTTACAGCTTGTAGATTATAGAGTTTCTGTACTCTCTGTGCAGTCTAGGTACTTTGAGACTGATGGAATTTTACTGTAATTTAGTGTAGTTTCACATATGCCAAAAAAAAATCTCATGGTGGAAGTTGGTACTAACTGGAGCAGGAGTATTGAAGACCTTTGTTCATTAGCAAGAGCTCTGAGCAACCTGATCTAGTTGCAGTTGTCCCTGCTCGTTGCAGGGGACGTTGGACTAGATGACCTTTAAAGGTCCCTTCCAACCCAGACTATTTTATGATTCCGTGATTCTATGATTCTTTCCTTACAGGTTTTGGCACAGTAGTTTTATAAGATTGTTACACGAAGATGCAGTCTGATACCAGGACTAAAGAAAGGGACTGGAACCCAGGAGATGTCTCTAGGTCTGTTATTAGGTCTTGGTGGAATAAGTTGTCCTAAATTCTCTGTGTTTCCATGGATGGCATGGAGGAGTAAGGTCCCATTAACTGTGTAGTCTGACACTGCGCTAATTTGGGCTACTTACCCAATACTTACTTTGGACTATTTACCCCAAACTTACTTTGCAGTAAAATCAAATGGGAAGGCAAAGTAGAGGGAGAGGTGTAAGCAGTATGTAAGTCCATGCTCCCCTGTTAGAATAAGTGGCCAAGGTGGCAGGTTGCGTGCAGAGAGGGACCCAGCAGCTCTCACGCGCAGTCACCTTTATGTTTCCTTTCTTCCCTCTGGCAAATCACAGGCAAAAAGATGAGCTCAGTTCCAGTATGAGAAACCACGAGTCTGCAGTATTTGGGACAGTACAGCCCTCCACATGCTCGGGACTTAAGCCCTCCGGGCCTTGGGACATCCAGTAGCTCAACTGGATGTCCAGAAGTCCTGGAGAAATAGCCAATTATTTTTCTTGTTGGCCTAACAGTTCAAGTCAGTAAAATAAAGTGTTTCTAGGGAAACCTGGATGTATCTTAGCTCGAAGTGACTCGGTATGGTCTCGGCTCTGCTCCTACAGCTATGTTTTACCCCTCAGACAGGGCAGCCTGGGAGGTTGAAGACAGCCTTGAGAGAATTGACTATAGTTGCCTTGGAAGCCCAAGTTTGTATTTATTTCAAGCCTTGAGTTAACCTCCTTGGCAAGCTGAAGTGGTCATTACCTTAGTGAGTGATTTACAGGCACGTTAAGGCCCTTTTACAGTGCCAGAACAGTCTTAAGGGAGCCTTAGACTAAGTGAAAATCCAATCTGTAAACCTCAGTTTTATCTTCCCTTAAGAATGGAGGAAAGACTGTTTCCCTGTGTTGTAGGGTGCAGTGGTTCAAAGTGTGTTGAAATCCTCAGATGGACAGAACTCCTGAGTGCAGAAAGTATTAGTTGTGTTACACGTGACTCATATTTCTCTATGGGTGTCAAAATAATCTTGTTTTCTCCTCATTTGCACGTATTGTGCTTTCCTTCAGCAATGGAAACCCCTTCTATGTACTTGAGTGTCTTCTCCCTCCTTAGTTCATCTCCCAGCAGGTCGTGAGAGCAAGTGCCCAGGATTCAATGTGAAATCCTGGTCTGAAGTGACACAACATCTGATTTTGTAGAAATACACTTGTTCCTGCAGTGCCAATTAGCCAGCCAAAGGATGTGTTTAAGAACCTCAGTTTAGCATTCCAGATAGCCTTCAGGTTTTTAATTACTTCAACGTTTATTCAGAGGCCTGGATCCTGATACATTCTTCCTTAAAATATTTTTCAAAACAACTTTAGTTACTTTAGAACTTGGACTTTGTACCTCTTACAGCTGACCTAGAAATACATTTCTTCAGCCGTTCTGCTGTTTGCTTCGGTTTGCTGTGTTTTGTGGTCTAACACACTGCCTCAGATTTGGGTTACTAGCAAACTTTATTCTTCAACCGTGACTCAAAGAATACTGGGGAGTAAATAGAGGAGATCATGCCATTTCAGCAGTTCAAGGACAAACTGCTTGTTTGCCTCAGAAAGTACCTTTTTATTGAAAAATTTATTTTTGTGAGAGGAAGGAGAGGAGAAGCAGCAGGGGAATTTTTCCTGACAGGAAATTTTAATAAATGAGTGTTATTTTGATTTCACTTTCTCATGCTGTTATCATCTCAGTTATAATTTGCTCCCCTCCTTCCTCCTTGGCCCTCCTCTTCTTACCTGTCAATCTCCTTTCTTCCCCCTTGTCTCTTCATCTTAACAACATCCCGGCCAAGGAGCTAAAAACCAACATCAGCCCAGTAACTCCACAAATCTTCCAATTCCTCTCATCTTTCAAAACTGTAACTAGCACCATATTTGTGGGTCATCACTCAGTTTCCTCTGCCTGCATATCATAACGTTTTCTTTGCAAAATGCCTGTTGTATCTACATGAAGAATGAGCTCTCCAAGACTCAGATGTTCTCCTTCTCTTGTGCGCTCAGTCCTCAGCTGACCCCTGCAAGTTACGAGCATATTGCTGGGAACCTTTGTCCGAAGCAAACAGGAGAAAAGTTTCTTGCTATTCACCATCCTAAATTGTCTGTTAATTAAAAATAGCCATCTCATCTCTCACTCTTTTGCTGAAAATACTTAAATCTTTGTGTAGCATCCTTTTGTGTGTTTTGAACCTTGTTGATTTTATTTTCTTGTTGGTATCCTTTGAAAATTGGTCTGTGTTTTGAGTTTCTAAAACAAGGTGCCATGTTTTTTAGCTGTCGTCCTACGTTGTATACCTTTTCCTTTTTGCAGTTGCTCACTAATGTTTTAATCATGTTATGTTTCACACCACACCTTAAAAGGACAACTCTGGTTACTTCCTACATGGAATGTCTGGCTTTTGATTTGCTTGATTTGCTGTTTTCAGACTTTGACATGCATAATGTTTTTCCCTCCCCGCTACATGTCGATTTTGCAGACTTTATTCAGACAGTGTTCCTTTTGGCTTCACTGGGAGTCCAAGTATAGTGAATGTATAATAGCTGCAATATCGATCCAGAGTGTGGATGGATTTTCTGCCTCTAGATTTGTCTGATTTAAATACATTTGGGGTTGTAGGGAGAGGGACAGCACAGAAAACACAGATGTCCCATACACCATTGAAGAAGAACCTAAAGGATGGCACATACAATCTGTGTGTTCAGCTTCTTGGGAAGATCCTGTATCTCGAAGCATTCTGTCTCTGAACCACCCTGAAATTCAAGACTAAGTGACAAGCCTGGTCTCCAAAATCTGGTGTTGTGAATGATACATAAGAAGAGGAGTGGTATTGGCCATTCATACAGTAGTGACTGTATGAGATTTTCAGGAATTTAATTGCGATTTGGGGTGTTAGATTTTCTACCAGGATTTAGCAGTATCTCTATAGGAATGAAGGTAGGTCTGATGAGAGTGAAAGTGGCCTTCCTGGTCCTTGGGGTATAAACATGCTCTGTTGTATGAACAGTGCTATTCAGGGAGACAGCAAAAAGGTTTCATTGACATTCAAAGAGTGCTTTTCTATTATGCCACACTCAGCCTCTGCCGAACTATTATTGAACCAGAATTATTTCTTTGTTTAGAATGATCCTTCTTTCAAATACTGACATGAAATATTTGCTCTCACTTGTAGCTTCTTACCACCTAACAGGTTTCTTGAGCACAGAAACAGGGAATATGTGGGTTGCTTGAAGAAGCAGCTTCAGTTGTTTAGTTGTTAATAAGTTTTTTTCTTCCACAGGGAGAAAGAGGCTTGCCGGGACTACAGGGTGTGATTGGGTTTCCTGGAATGCAAGGACCTGAAGGTCCCCCTGGGCCACCAGGTCTTAAGGTAAGAACTTAAGCTTTAATATTTAAAATGCTCAGATTTCCCTAAATTGTTGTCCCTCGGAAAGACAAAGCTATCTCTTTTCCTTTGCAGGGTGATACTGGAGAACCAGGACTGCCAGGAACAAAGGGAACAAGAGTGAGTTCTAACTTACTTCTTTTGCAATTCTGATGTCTATCGGTTTATATATCTCTAACTCTCCATGGCTGCCTTCGAGTGCAAGATGGGGTTAGTCTTTTCTTTGAGTTAATCAATGACATCCCCTCGTGCTGCACAATAATTTCGAAATTCTTGCTTTTGCCTTTGAAGTTCTTTCTGCATTGGGCAGTCAATGCCTTTGTCCATTTGCATTTTCACCTGATACTTACCACTGCATCAACAGCACTGGTTTTCGTATGCCTTTGATATCTTTCTGACATACCAAGAAGCTTTTTTCCAGCTTGAACATGAACCAACCTTATGACCTCATACAAAATTCTCCTTTATGTTTGCCATCTAGCTTCCTTAAAGCACTCCAGCAGAGAAACTAACACACCCATGAGCACATATATGTTAAAAATGTGCACAAGGTGCAGAGCTGAATTAAAGCCAGGGACAAAGATCTCTGGACTTTGCTAGAAGAGGCTCTGAATATGCCTGTAACCTTCCTATTGTCATTTCTGTTTAATGTGACACTTACATAACATTTATTTTAGCACATTATATTAGCTGTGTCTTTTGGGGTTTTGTGAGGTGCCAGCTCATTCTGAGCGTTTTCATGTTTCATAACGTGATGATGAAAGGGGATTCAAATGACTTGACCAGTAATGATGCATACATTTTCAGCTATACCCTCTTGCCCACAGATTTTCAAAACGCCGTCTCAGTTTTGTTCTCCATTTGCCTGCAGTTGCTGCAGCACACAGAATTTACTGAATCAACTGCAGTTTCTGAGCTATTACAGAGGTGGTATTCCCCTAGATCAAGAAATCCTTATTTCAGTCCATGATGTTCATAATACCCTTGGGTATCCTGAGTGTTAATGTAGATTGGCATCTCCTGGCAAATGTGTTTGTGTGCTACAGTGCAAGTAGACTGTATTTTAGTAATTATAAAGTTTTGGAAGATGCAAATATACTATCTGAGCACAGGGTTCCCATACGTCTTTTCTGCTTCATAATACATGTATTACAAAATACTGCATGAATAAATAAGCTGGGAGGATGAAAATGATGTGCCAAGTTAAACTCCTGATTCATTACACTGAAAAGCTGTTCAAGGAAAAAGAGCTATCTCAATCTGGTAGGTTTTTTAATAATAAGGATGAATTGATACACTGATGTGGAGCATGAAAGATAGAGAAGCATCTTCACAGTGCATTAACATCCTCTTCTGCTATAAAGAGGTGCCTACAGTAAATTTCATTTTGGGAGTGATGGTTGTGAGAAGACAGCACATCTGCATTCCTTTTTATCTGTACCTAAGGCTCTGGTCCAGTTCCTGGTGAAGGAAAGCCATATTGCTGCTTAAAAAGTTAAAGAAATATAAAAAGTTGCTTTCAGTTATCAATTACTAAGGTGCCATGTTTGAGAGGTTTTGAAGATTAGAGCTATTTTGTCAAGGAAGTTTAAAAGAAACTGTTACTTGTTTCTTTACTGTCACCACTGGAGATGCGATTTGGGCTGCAGCTTGTTATTGCTGTTTTGTGGGTTTGTCATTTCAGTTTATGTTTTTGTCAATTGCAGGGCCCCCCAGGAGCATCAGGCTTTCCAGGAAACCCAGGCCTTCCTGTATGTATGAAGTATATGTATTTTTACAAAGAACATCAAGGTTTTAGTCGTGACATCTGACCAGGATTATTGCTAAAATTGCTAACCTCTATTTTCTTTTCATGTAGGGCATTCCTGGACAAGATGGCCCTCCTGGTCCACCTGGCATTCCGGGATGTAATGGCACAAAGGTGACATTTACATACGTTTATAACAGCATCTCTGTGTTGAAATAAAAACATCCCTCAAGCATATATTCCCTACACAAAACCGATTTCTCTGTTCCCCTCAGGGTGAAAGAGGTCCAGTAGGTCCCCCAGGTTTACCAGGACTGACTGGGAGCATAGTAAGTAGATTCTTTCATGCTTGATTCACTTGTTTCAACCCTGATTCTTGAAATGAAAATATAACTATATGAAATTATATAGTGTATAAGATGTAAAATATACAATACTGAGGAGAAATAACATCAAATATGCCTTTTCCACAGGGACCCCCAGGACCTCCTGGAATGAAGGTACATCTTACTCTAAGTGCGTTCATATCCTGCTTCTAACAGTAAGAATTAGGTGAACTCTACACCCTCTAAGACTAGCAGTCCTTACTTAAGGACTGAAAAATTTTGCTGGCATGTTTCACTTTGTACTCTGTTCTCCAGTCCCACTAAAGACAGTGGGGCGACCTCCCATTAGTAGCAATTGAACATATCTGTTGTTCCATGCAGGTCTCAAAAGTGTAAGTATTACACAGATTACGACAGAAAAAAATAGTACATATCACTAGTTATGTATGAGTAGTATGGTGGGCACCCAATTGTGCATAAAGATTTAGATAGATTTTATGGCTCAAACATTTGTTTTGGTATTGACATTTCATTTATCTAAGTAGTTTCAGATAGATAATGTTTGTGGAAGAAGGTCATATAGCCCACAATATGAGAAGCATCCAACACATACTAAATGGTTTTCATAAAGAAAAAAATTAAACTAACCAGGTATCTGAGTGCATTTTGTGAGCTGGAGGATGAAAAACTGAATGTCAACAGAGAGCTTTTGCTCTTTAAAGTGAACAAATACAAAGTCTAAATGTAATTTCAGATTTGTAATGACATGACTACCTGAAATTGTAAAATATGAAATTGTAAAATACCCTTTTCTCTTTTTCTCATATGGGAAGAACTGACTTAATTTATAAAAACTGAAGTACTCAAATGTTTCTTCCCTAGGCACATATGCATAGGTCCACAACTCCTAAAATAAAATCACTTACAATTTTGCAACTTTGTACAAAAATGCAGGAAAAATGGGATCTTTTGCTATCAAAAAAAGAGACATAGAGAAGTGGATAACGATCAGAATGGTTTTCTAAAGTAAGACAAAGTGGATGACTTATTTGAAGAAAAAGGATGCCATAAATGGCTTTTATGTCAAAATTAGGTCTAAGACTGAAGATCTCAGACTGGAAAAGACATTGTGAAGTTACCACTTCTCTCAACAGCCAGGTCAGATGCTCAAATTGTGTGGTGACACTGTAGTAGTGATAGATTTTGGGGGAAAATCTTTCTGATTGCCCATTACAGTACAGGAAATTAGGGTATGAATGAAGATTTGGTACTGGGATCTCTTCAGGTGGCTTTAAAGGACATTGGGCAATTAAGGTCTTAACTTTTAATATCTCTTGCTACGTTTCTGCTGAATTAAAAGAAGTAAGGTGACTTTTTTTAAGTCAGCTTTCCAAATGGATCCAAACTTTTCATAGCTCCAACTTCCCTCTCATCTCAATATTCGTGTTTTTGAATGTATTTGAATGGATGTTCAAGTATTATTCTTTTTCTTTTCTTATTATAGGGAGATCCAGGTGAAGGGATCGGTCTTTTACCTCCTAGTTTGCTAAAAGGTGATAAGGGCTTTCCTGGCCAACCTGGACTACCTGTAAGTCTAAACGATGTTTGAATAGCAGTGAGCTTCAATTAAAATTATATCAGTATAATTGAATTACCGAATGAATATCACTTTTTAATTATGCCATTTTAATATTTCATAGGGTCCACCTGGAACTCCAGGGTTTCAGGGACCAATGGGGCCACAAGGTCCTCCAGGAGAACCAGTAAGTTTCCTCTCATGGTGATGTGCACTTGACTTATAGAGCTTTATTATAAGAAAGTTCTACAAGGTGTGTATAGCCAGTGTTTGTTGGGTTTTGCGAAAAATAACCCGTGGTTCCAGGCTTCACATTTAGCCTCCTGAACTCTACCATGGCAGGAATGACTAGGCAACATAGGTTTTCAATAGCAGCGGTTCTTACAGTCATCTTCTTTTCTTGCAGGCTTGGAGGGTATTTTTGTGTGTGTGTGGGGGGGTTGTTGTTCCTTCTCCTCTTCCCCCACTTAATTTATAGAAAATAAACCACAAACCTAGCAGTCAGGTGTAAATCAAAATGTTTGCTAAAGTTGTTCTTATGGGCAGCCACAGTAAGTAGCACTGTGGAAAGCAGGATATCAGCTGTCTGTTATTATGGTAATGGCCAAATGCTGAAGGCGTTTCAGTTATTTGACATTTTGACAGGTCTAACAGGTACCTAATATCTTCTCTTCCTGTACAGAATGCAGGTAACACTAACAGGGATCAGCTATTTGCATCTGGTAAAAGTCCACCCAGTGTTTCTGGGTTTCACTTTAATGTGAGCTGTGTGAGACTTCTTACCTTTCTGAAAAAAAGCTGAAAGTGATGTAAAGGAAAATTGTAGTACAGTTTAGTCAGCATTTGCACTTGCTGGTGTGAAAAACAATTTTAATGAAAGGAAGGTAAGGACTAATATTTAGCATGCAAAACTGAAAAATAAAAAAAGTCAGCAATAAAGTTATTTTACAATGCAGTACCATAGATTTTTTTTTATTGTCTCTTGTCTAGATGCTGATTAGGTCCAACATTCTTAACCGCAAAACAAGGTCTGATGAGATAGCTTAGACAGGTTCTGTTTGGTTTTACTATTTATTCTAAGTTGCGAGTTGCACACAGTAGCAGAAAAAGACTTTATATGTTGGTTTAATGGAAAGATTTGCATTTTTGCTATCTATATAGAATAAGGCATTATTCCATTAGTGTACTAGATACATATATATGCTAAAATCTACTGTCTTATAGGGTCCCCCAGGGCCACCAGGACTCCAAGGCGAGAAGGTAAGACTCTTTTATTATAAATATTAAATCTATTTGTTTATTTATTTAGCATACCAGATCCCCAAAAATCTGGAAACTAATGGTCCTAAAGGAGTGGGTTTTTTACGCTTTGGGACTCTGTTACACTTTTTACTCTATTTTTATGTCTTGATGGGCATCATAAAGAGAGATTTTTAACACATTTTTTAGTTTTTTTTGTCCCTTGATCAAATCAGTAGTAATTACAACGTTCTATGATTATTTGAACTCATCTAAAAATGTCAAAATTTTCAGTAAAATGTTGAAAAAAAGAGTATGCTGACAAAAGTATCTCATAAATTCCGTTGTATCTATTTTTTTCACAAATTGCTGTGATGCAGGACTTTAACAGCAGGGGCGTTAGGACATAATTATTTATTTGTTTGTTTCACACATGCATTTAAAAGACATATTCTGTCATTTCTATCCTCTCTTAACTTTCACCATGTACAAAATACCTTCATATTTGTGTAGGTATGCATGTATGCACTGCTGATAAAAATTGACTAAGTACGTGTAATTTATATTTTCAGGGCTACATGGGTTTGGGCTTTCAGGGTCCCAAAGGTGAAAAGGTAAGTCTCTTGAAAATGTCTAGACAACTGTCATGATACTTTTTTTTTAAATAAATAAAGTGTTGGAAGCTATCAGTGGAGAAAATCAGCAATGTAATTTTTGGAAGACTTGAGTAAATCTGTAACTTACACCTAAATGAACCAAAAAGTCATGAATAGTTACTGACTTTGTTCATGATGATGTTATACCTGACATTAATTTAGGTCATTATCCTGTTTTCCAGCTGTGACTAGTACCAACTACTTTAATTTGCAGTAGGCAGATCTGGAAATGTTTACTCTGTATATTAGGGTACATCATGAGTTTTATTTGAAATAGGTTTAGCTGTGAGGGATGAGATTTAATGTGCTGTAGTAGGACTCTTGAGGGCCTGTCTGCCTTAGTTTGGATTGGTAGTATATTCTTTTGAAGGAGATCTTTCAGTTGTCCCCTTTTACTGTGTTTTGGCTCAACTAGGAGCAGTTTTCAGAGCACACAGACTGGTTTACTTTTGAATGAAACTAAGCCAAAAGATGTCCTCCAGGATCCCATTTGTTCTCTTAACCAGCATCAAATGGGAGGTAAAAACATGTTAGGTTTAATGTGTTGCCTCTCCCACTGAGGGGTCTAGGCTAAAGTGCCTTATGTTGCATTTTCAGGCGACAGGAAATGCATGTAGTCACGGGTTATTTGGTAAATTGATAGTGTGTCTGAGCCCTTCTCCAGAAGCTTCTCATGACTGTCATTGACAGAGGCCTTTTGGAGTATAAGTAAATTATGTTACTTAGGTGGTGTTTTTTTATCCACCACCTTATTGATGTATTTTGACCCACACTCTTCCTAATGGATAGAATTTTTTTGCTACATGTCACATTGTTGAGATTAACTTGTTATCATAAAATTTTTTGAAAAATGTTGGCCACAGCAGTATGTGGAAATTTCCTGGACTCCTCAGGTTTGTCTTTAGCAAAAAATAAATGGTACTGCTATGCATTAGTGCTTGGCAGAAATGTATCAAGCCTTTTTGGAGGTGTTTTACTGTAAAAGATAGTGCTTTTGCATTATATAAGAGATGAGGTTCTGACCCTGCTATGGACACATACTTATGATCCACAGTTATCATATTGGAGTTGGCCTTTTTGGACAGTTGTAAAGCTGGTAGAACCCTATAAGCTTTGACTAACATTTTCCTTCAAGCATCGACTTTCTGCACCTGACCTCTTTCCTCCTAATCTCCTTCCTCCTAAGGAAGGAAATACTTTTTTACTATTACAATAATTAATTGGATATGTTCCTGATATTCCGTATTAATCAATCTCCTAACAGGAGATTCGGAGATCTTTCTTCAGGGCAGTCTCTGCCTGTCACCCATTATACAGTTGTGTCTCCTATAACTGTGTATGTAACCCTTTCTGTGACTCATTTTGCTGAAATAAAAATTAAAAAACCAATCTAGCTATATTTTTAAAAGCAAGTGGTCGTTCTCTTTAATGTTATTGGTCTTAGTAATGTTGGTTCTCAGTGTCAGTACTGTTTACAACCAACTATCCTGGATTGGTGTTGACAGGGAGAACAAGGGGTAAGGGGCCCCCCAGGCCCACCAGGACCAGCACCGCATATGAAGGAAAAAGGGGCTGAAATCATAAGGGGAGAAAAGGTGAGACCTTAAATGATTAATCTTGTTGTACTCTTCATTAAAATATGATCAATAGGAATTAGCAAACAAACGTAAAACAGGAAAAAGAAAATGTTGTCACCTACAGCCAATTTTTCAAAATTTCTCCCTGTTTCATTTCATGGATGAATTTTGATTGTCTTTCTAGTATTTTTTCTGAAAAATATATGATAGATGATAAATGCATAAATAATTGCATAAGTAAGTAACACATACTAGCAGAGGACTTTCTGAGGAAGGAGGCTTGGTAAGCATAGTCCTGTAAACACCAAATATTCTAAAAATTTGAATTAAGTAGCTTATACTGGACTTTTCAAATACAGAATCACATTCATGGCACCTGAGTGCTAATTTTTCAATGATTGAATTAGACAGTCTAAGCAACATATACTAGTATAATGAACTAGCTTAATGGATGCACATTTTGTGTTTGTCTAACTTCTTGCACATCATACTATTAGGTATAGCTCTTGAAGTGGAGAACAGGGTTAAATGTGCTTTTGCTGACATGAAGAATTAAATTATTTACAACCTAAATGAATAATGGTTAAGATTTTGCTTCCTAATCTACATTTTTTTTTATAATTTCATTAGGGTGATCCAGGTGAAAAAGGTGAACAGGGAGTCCCAGTGAGTATTGTGTAGATTTTTTTTTATTACTATAAAAATTGTGAGAATCTGGTAATGGCCCTGAATATCTTTATAGCTATTTGATAAAAGCAAATTTACCTTAGAATTTGGCAGTATTTTTAATCTGGTGTGTATTTATTTTCCAGGGATTGCCAGGTTCAGGTTTCAAAGGAGAAAAGGGTGAACCTGGGAAGCCTGGTCCACGTGTAAGTATGCTCAAGTTTATTGATACCATAATTACAGTTGTTGTATTGTTTCTATAAGCTAATTAAACTTAGTAACCATTTGTGAAACAGCAAATTTTGTATATTACAAACAAGCAAGTTTTGCTGTAGGACAGGTGTACAAGTCAAAGTAGTAATAACATACAGTAATATTAGTATGTTACATGTTTTCAGATAACTAAAAACACCTAACAGTAGCTTTCAGTGCTGAAGGCAAAGACAAGACTCCCATTGATCCCAACTGAAGCAAGATTAAGTCATTCCAGAACAGAAGGAAAAGCAAAGCAAAACAAATCACTCCATAGGAATTAATTTAGCTAAATGGAACATGTTGAATTTATTTCAAATACTCTTACTTGCAATCTACAAAATAAGCCTGTTTAGCCTAAAGGTACCATTTCTTACAAAGAAGACAAATGGAGCAAAACATTTAGATGACTGAGATACATTCGCTTGCTGGTTTCTAGCCCGACTGTAGATGCTTGAGGCCATACGGCCTGTTACATTTGCCTGGTCTGACCTTTATCATAGTCTCATCCATACAACTTCTGCATGAGTCACACTGTGTCTCTCATAGCTGAGCTGGTAGCAAAAACATACATCTACATGCAAATGTATCCAAAGTGTTTCTCAAATTGTGGGTCTTCATAAACTGTTAGAAAAAGACCCAGCACATCTATAGGCACTGAATTGTACTTCAATCTGAAAAAGAGAAAATCTTCCTCTCTATTATACTTCAAGGTCAAATGTTCTGTCATCCTTTCAGTAAAGATATGTGATGGGATTGTCTTCTCTATCATGTATGTATTTTTATTAGTACAGTAAATGAGGGCTTGAAAGCTGGAAGAATGGAGAAATGTTGGCCTAGAACTTGTTGAGGAAACCAGAGCATCTTTGAATTGTTTAAAAATACAGCTTTCAGTTTCTGCAGAGTTCCCTGAACAAAGTTTCTGAGATATTTTATATATAATTGTTGATGTTCAAGGAAATCATAGCTACTTCTGAAATTAAGATAAGGCTTGAAAGATGAACAAATGTGAAGATCTGATGTTCTAGTTTAATGGAATGAAAACAAATGATTAATTCCAATCACAGTGTACATTTGAAGACTCTCCTGATTTTACAGATCATATTTTTAATTAACCATTAAAAATTACTTGTAACCCTTCCTTGTTAGATACCATAGCTGCACATTTTGGTGTGGTGGCCTGTTCATGTTTGTTGTATCATTTTTATCCTACAGTTGCATTGTTTTAGGTGGAATTGTTTGACCTAAACTGACAGGATTATTTTTTAGACTGAACTGCATGCACTCTTACTTTGCGTATTAAGTATATAAATTTTCTTGGGTTTATGGAACATATTCATATTGCTTATTATAAGGCATACAATCTAAGCACTGTGACACCAAGTAAAAGCCAGCCTCCAGTGGATTAGGCTACAAGCCTAGGTGCCAGTCCCTTCATAGTCCATAGGAAGAGGAAGGGAATGCTGGAAAGTAGGATAGTCCAACTAGGTCATTTATCATGTACCTGTTGATTACCTCAAAGGAATCAAATCCCTTCTGTAGGCAAACACAGTGGTCTCATAGTGAATCATTTTGTTCTGGAGGAGAGAGTCTTGGATTCTAGGTTATCATCCACCTTGTGATTTAAAATTATAGCTTTCAATTTAAGGAAGTGTTTTTTACCACTAGCTTCCCCATACAGGGCCGCTCTCCAAGCCTTCTGCTAAAACTGAGGCACCGAATGTCTATGAATAAAGGTTTTGTGAGGCTGGGGAGTATATATATATATATATATATATATAAAGGGATTGCTATGAAGGGAAAAGTTTCTGCGTCGGGTTCCAGTTTTCTGTGTTGTTGATATATTTTTCCTTGAAGCCCCCTTGACTGGGAAATCCATATGTTATTCCTGGATCTGGGAAGAGATTTGCAGGATATTATTTAATTCTGCAGTTTGTAGGATGATGAGGAACATAAGGACTAGGCAGTCACAATTTGCCTGCTTTGTACCCTCTGCACTGTTAGCTGTGTTAGCACACTTCAGTTAATGCATTACAATAGTGATTGTTTTGTTCTAGTCTTTCACCCATTGTATTTAGAAATTACATGTATGTGGCCATCTGTTTAAGCAGAGTGGAACTTGGTGTTTTACAGGGAAAGCCTGGAAAAGATGGTGAGCCAGGACCAAAAGGAGAAGCCGTATGTATTTTACTGAATTTTCAGTAGCATTTCTCACATTCAAAACAAAGAACTATCTGTGTATTATAAATGGTTGAAATTTTCTAGCCTTCTGAGTTATTAACTTGAAGTTGTTGCTTTCAGTGAGCTAGTAACTGGTTTGAAAATTTAAAACTTTGATGGTGCCAGGGCTAAGATGCAACTATATTTGTCTTTTCTCATTTTGCTGTCTTCTACACACAGGGTTTGCCTGGTGGGTTTGGGATTCCAGGACGACCCGGGGAGCCTGGTACGAAGGTGTGTAGTAGCAGCCTTTGCTTCCCATCACACCAAATGAGGAAATTAGAGCTTGTATTGCATGTTCATAGATGTGCATTAAAGCAATGAATGCACATAAAGCAGTGTTAAATGAATGTTGCTAAGTTGTAAAGTCATCACTCAGAGACTAGGAAAAGTCAAAATTAAGGTAGCTTAGGTATCTCTGGCTTAGATCTCTTATATGAATTGATTAATGCAGACTTTATTTTCACAAGCTCTTTGCCCAGCCAGCATATGTACAAATGTACTTTCCTAAAAATTTCAGTTTCTCTTTACGTAGTGTAAAGTGGTACAGGCCTGCAAACTGCTTACTGCTTATTATAATGGTCCAGGTACTTGCCATTTGGAAGTTGTATGAATCTGTATCAAAGTGCTTGTTTGCTAAGGAAATCCTATTTTGTGGGGAAGAAAATGTGATCAGGATTTAAAATGTAAGTTGTATTTTGATTTAGGGTGACAAAGGTGAACGAGGTTTTCCAGGACCTCCAGGAACAGTAAGTAAAATAAATTATTTTTATTTTAAACCTAAATGAAAAGATAAACTTTGTGGAAGTCAAAGTGCTCAAACAATGAGGGAAAAAAGAGAGACTATGCATGTTCTGATCTCATTCTTATCAGTCATGTCCTCATTTTTTCTTAATGGAAACAAAAGTTGGATACAGTTCTTCTAAGTATATTTGAAGTTTGGAAAAGGAGCTCTCGAAGAATATGAATTTCAAATGCTCTGGACTATGAAAATGATAGGCATTGTTAATCAATACAAAGTATCCAAAAGAGAGTTCAAAAGGGTAAGTCTGTCAGCTCTGCAGTCTGTAATTTTTTTAACACTTCAAATAAAAAATGGGATTAGTCAGCAACAAATAGATCATTGATGGTGCTGCTTCCCCAACATGGGGGAAAATTCCCAACATCTGCTAATTTGATTTGAAAACTTGTGCAGACTTCCTGAATATTTTATCGTAAAGGTTAGCGTCCTGTATGTCAAGCTCAGGTCAATGTTAGCAGAAATTGCCAGAACAGCATTTTAAAATTAAAGGTGTAATACAAACCTAATGGGTCAGTGCTTAGACTATGCTGAGGTTTCTTGGCATTATTCTTGTTCAGAAAGGTGCTATAAAGCTCTCCACTTAATCCTACTACTGATATGAAGGAATTTTGGTAGAATAGTACTTTTTCTCTAGTAAGTCCTCAGCAGCTACAGCCCTCTCACACTAGTTGTTACGTATCACTGAAATTGCAAGTATAACCAAAACTGCTCAAAATTGTTATTACAAAGCAAAATGGCCTCTGTACCATCTGTTCAAGATGGGGAAGATACAAATGAGGGCACAGTTATATATTTCTAGTGTCCTAGTCTTTGTTCTGTGATTCAGGTTATAGATCCTGGACCAATAGATACCTTTGGTGAAAAAGGAGAGCCTGGAGTTTCAGGTTTGCCTGGACTGAAAGGTCAAAAAGGTGAAAAAGGTATGTATTTTGTCTTGTCTTTTTGATTGAGTTATGCTTTTAGTTTTCTTATTAAAGGAAATAAAAATTGCAGTATCTGTGAGCTCAGGATCTCTGGATGACAGTGAAATGTTCAAGTTACTTACTTAATTGCTTTCAGGTTATGACATTTTGTTGTTGTTTGTAGGACACCTCATGATAAATAAGACTGCCTTTCAGTTATAGGTTGGAAAAGGATAAACTGGGATCTGTTTTTATGGCAGTTAAATAATCCAGTGAGATTATTTAAGAAAGATGGAAATCAACACAAGCGTAAAGAGGAAAATAATGCAGAGGATCTTGACATTCCTTTTAAAAAGTCAGTAGCTAAATGTTAATCTTAAAATTGGCTTTCATAATTTACAAAATTCTTCAGTAAACAGAGAAAATCAAGCATTCCCTTCCCATTTTCCCCATTACAGACCTTACCCTAATGAAGAAAGGTCAGTGGAGAAGATGGCACACAGCAGGGCTTTTTCCCTAAATGTATTGTTTGCAGATATCTATAGATTATTTAACTTAACCTTTGATTCAGGGCATACTAGCTTGTAATGTGTACTTAAATAATACGTGCTAAAAGTTCACTGAGGTTAGCATTGCTGACTTTATTGCCTAATTGAAAACCTCTCTTTCTAAAGGTTTCCCTGGTATACAAGGAATCCCAGGACCTCCAGGTATGAATTTATTGACACTGATTTTGTTCACATTTTTCCTGTGTTCTTCTTGGGTGCAGAGTCCTGAGAGATGTTCTCCTTAGCTGCTGCCAGGTACTGCCTGACTTACAGAACAGCCAGGCAGTGGCCACTCCAGCGGTTTAATCATCCCCCTAGACCCTTCCTGTAGATTGCTTTTCTCCTGTCTCTGGTGTGATCCAGCCTTGCTCTTTGTGTAAAGCCCTGATAACTTTCTGCTTAAATTGAAGAAGTAGTGTGCACAGGTCATCAGACATAGTCCAGAGAGTGTGGCTTCATTGGGTAAGAAGAGTTATAAAATGTGAATATGCACATGGGTATGTGCATATGTACCTACGTATGTGTGCTCATATGTAGATAATTTGTTTTGCTCTCACTTCAGCTCTATATGTGTTTGCATAAGTACAATAAAGGAAGGTTTGCAGGCAGAAATAATAGCATTTATTAGGTCAAAGTCATTCCTGAAGGCTTCCTGCTTTTTTTTTTTTACTATGTCACTTGACCTAATAAAAGTTATTTCTTTTGCCTGCAAATGTTGCCTTTTTCATAGTCTTAACATCTTCACATCCATGACAACACTGCTGTTATGTATATATATACACGTACACGTGTTTGAACTAAGCCACAATATTTCCTTTTTTAAAATTAAGCAAATTAGCTGTGAAAACCTGACTCTAGCACATCCTGCAGTGATACCGCTATTACCTTGTTTGCTTGCATTTTCTATCTTGACAGTGAGCTAAATATGAAATTAATGTGAGCCAGGGTCAGATAGTTTCCAGGAAATTTTTCACACTTTAGTGAGGAGATACTATATACTGCAGGCTGTAATAGTCCCTAAAGAATTCTGTGTGACAAGACAAGAAGAATGGTAGCTCTAAGTCTGTCATTATTCTACAGAAACTGAGATTTGTGTGACTTTCGTATCTTCCTGCAATGTTGCAGAAGGCTCAAATTGGTTTAGTGATCATCTAGTGATTGTTGTGAACTGAAATAACTCATTAAAGTATGAAGACCTGCGTGACTGTACAAATAGCTGAAAGGAGATCTTAAGGAATTTTTTTCTAGATGCTTCTCTTTATTGGCTGTTGTTTGCTTATTATTCCTACAGTTTTGATTTTAGCATTCCTGAAATCTTCTAGCATTGTTGAATACTTAGTTACTGAAGTTCTTAGAGACTCTGTCCCTTTCCAGGTGTGTTTAAGATTTGGTTTATTATGAGATAAGGAAGTGTGTAACAGTTTCTAAGTGTAATAGCTAACTTAACTCCTATGTCGCCACTATTTACTGTTTACTACACAGCAAAAGTTGATTCAACTAGATCTCAGAAAGGTACTTAGTACAGAATAAGTGTGTTTGTCTAGGGACCTAACCAAAGTGAGTTACTCTGAGCTGTAGTGATTGTGTAATCTCAATTTTGTATAAATCACCAATAGTAAAAATACAGTCCCTTTTTTATTTTGCAGTAACATTTCTCCTTTTCTTTCTGAAACCTAATGGAAGCTAATGTGTTGATAATGTTACTGTCTTTTGACTTGTCGCTTTTTTCGTCTATGTTTTACTCTGTCCACAGGTCGACCACTTCCAGACAGGGTAGGATCACCTGGTGTCCCTGGAGAGAGAGGTGAAAAAGGTGAAAAGGGTTCTCCGGGATTTGCTTTACCTGGACCCCCAGGAAGAGATGGTTTCCCAGGTCCGCCGGGGTTGCCTGGCCCACCTGGTCCTCCAGGCAAAACAGGTAGGTATAGCACTCCTTTGCTTTTCACAATGAAGACTCAATAACGCACATTGCATGCACATAAAAAACAACAAAAAGACAAGATTATAAAAGCTATAATCAGAATGCATCTACATCATGGAACAAACATACCCGAGTTGTTAATGGACCAAGTAAAAGCTGTTCCACGATGCAGTGAGCCACTTGTTTCCATACTGGGACAAGGATTCTTTGCTAAATTAATGTTTTTAAAATTTCTTCAAAAGTTCATTGTGGGCTGTTACAATTTAACCAAATAATTGACCTTAATATATATTGGTCTCCTCTGTGTCCTAATGTGCCAACCTAGGGATATTTGTAGATTTTCAATTATAAAAATAACAAATACTAATGCTGTTCTTAGCATAAAAGATAGCTGTTCAATATTACAATTTACAAGTCTGCAGTACCAATCTGTAACAGATTGAACACGTGTTAGAACTGCAGACTGAGATACTACTCTGGCAGAAGTTTTTATCGTAAAAAGGAATTATCTTACAGGAGAATGGAGTCAACACATGCTTTATAGAGGTAAATGAAAAGCTAGTAATGATGTGATAGATACCTATTAATATTGGTAGTAATGGTAACATTGTATAATTAGACTCTGATAAAGTATTTTTAAAGAGAAAATTGTTTTGCTTTTGCTCTGCAATGAAGCAATGAAAAAAGTACATATGAAAGTGGTCCATGCTTAATAGCTCCTTACAACTGATGTTTTAACTCTTTCATTGAAGGAAAACTTTTGCTGTAGGTGATACTGATATTGTGAGTTAAATTGTCTTTTCAACATCAAGAATGATATCCCTACTACAGTAGTTTAGGTAGTCTAAAACTATTGAAATGAACATTATTCATTATGGAATTCCTAAACCAAAAATACTTTGTTCAAAAACAATTGAAGATGCCTAGTTGTTGCTGTGTTTGCCCATGAAGCAGTACAAAATCATAGTCATAGAATCATAGAATGGTTTAGGTTGGAAGGGACCTTAAAGATCATCTAGTTCTAACTCCCCTGCTATGGGCAAGGACACCTCCTACTAGACCAGATTGCTCAAAGCCTCATCCAGCCTGGCCTTGAACACTTCCAGGAATGGGGCCTCCACAGCTTCCCTGGACAACCTGTTCCAGTGCCTCACTACCCTCACAGTAAAGAATTTCTTCCTGACATCTAATCTAAATTTCCCCTCTTCTAGTTTGAGGCCATTACCCCTCGTCCTATCACTACACGCCCTTGTAAAAAGTCCCTCTCCAGATTTCTTGTAGGCCCCTTTCAGATACTGGAAGGCTGCTATAAGGTCTTCCGGAGCCTTCTCTTCTCCAGGCTGAACAGCCCCAACTCTCTCAGCCTATCCTTGCAGCAGAGGTGCTCTAATCCTCTGATCATCTTTGTGGCCCTCCTCTGGACCCGCTCCAACAGGTCGATGTCAAATCCAGCACCTAGAATATGGAATTAAATAACTGAATCTTGCCTTGCCCTAAAAATAAGAGCAATTCCTGGTTTTCATACATGTTTCTGTCACTGCTTAATTCTGCTCCTTCCCCAGATACTTCTTTAGCTTTCTTCAAGTGCATAATAGAAACAATTTGTTTTCATTTAACTGTTGTTTGCCAAACTTTGCATTAACATTTTGCCTACTGGCTTTGGTGAAAATGATGTCATATTGTATTGGGTCAGAACCTGTGTCACATCATCAAACAGAACAAGCATAATTTGTAGTCTCATATCAAGCCTGCTAAATATTCTTATTTATTACCTATTTCAGTTCCTAACATACAAAGTTTCTTGTTTTCAGGAAGCTTGATCAGTGTGAAGAAGTTAAACAGATGTTAACAAGCTGCCTTTGACCTAGAAAGTTTCCTAAAACATTGAAAACAAAAGTCAGGGTACAGAAAACTCTACTTAATGAATTTCTTCAGAATGTCAATTTTCTTCATTCTTTTCAGGGTCAAACCAGCAATTTTCCACCTGCAGCACTTTTCTTAGCCAAAACTTACAATAAAAATAGATTTTATGTGAAAGTTGCTTCTAAATTTATTATGGCAGAGCCTGTCTTTTCTCTGTAATTCTTGGGGTTTCTTAAGCAGTATATATGGATTCAGAATACAGAATCCCAGTTAAATTTTTCAAAGTAAATCAAATAGAAAAGTAAAATGCTGTCCTGACTTGCCACTCTTCATAGATATATTCGGCTGAGACATTCATAAATGCAGCCCTATAATGGAAACTTGCACTTGTCAAACAATATTCTTTGTTGCATTTTCATTGCAGATGGAATTGACCAATGCCAGCAGGGAGAACCTGGTGCACCAGGTAGTCCTGGACCTCCAGGAAGAGATGGATTTCCAGGAGAGATGGGAGAGAAAGGTAATACTATTTTGAAGTGATTGCTTTCTAATGCTCTGTACCCTGGAGCTTGGGTATGTAAAGAGGCTGAGCAAGTTAGGCTGGATCAGAGAAAGTGTACTTAAAGTTAGTTAAACAAATAGTTCATGGACATGGAAGATGTTTCCTGAGTCTCCGGTGAGTAAAAGAAAGATATTGTTTATTGAATTGTGTGACACAAACTTCACTTACATTTTACTTACCCTACACATTGCTGGAAAGTGTTAAGGATGGCGCAGGGCTGAAAGAGAAACTGGGAAGAAAAAAAGGGAGGAGTATAGCCCCGTTAAACGTAAATTGAACTGTTCATGACAATTTAAGATGTGAATTCTGAGATGAAGAATTAGAGAGGGGCAGATGAGTTAGGAATGGAAATGGTTTATGAATCATTGCCATGATTATAATTGAAGCTAAAATTGTAACACCTAGAAATAGGACTGTCAACCATGTGTTTTAGCAGCATTGACTAAATGGACATATAAAAAATGAGCTGCACTCATTTACACGATGGTTGATCCTTCCTAATCTCATTTTGCTCACTGCTTTTCTAAAACTGTGAAATTGCAGTGAGTATAGAGATTCTCTTTTTCTGCTTCAATCTTTTTATTCCTTCTATAACAAGTGTATATTTCTTTTCTTCTTTTTGATCCTCTTCAGCCTGGTCCCTTTTAACTGTTCTGTTAAATATTATTGCTAGGATAAGACTTAAGTTGATTTTCATACCATTCCTTTAAAAATTTTAAAGAATTTTGCATCAGTTTGCTGATAAATTCTCTTTGAAGCACATAATTAGAAATAGCACATTTTTTTTTTCATAGAATCATAGAATCGCAGAATCATAGAATGGTTTGGGTTGGGAGGGACTTAAAGATCATCTAGTTCCAACCCCCCTGCCATGGGCAGGGACACCTTCCACTAGACCAGGTTGCTCAAAGCCCCATCCAACCTGGTGTTGAATACTTCCAGGAAGCAGGCATCCACAACTTCTCTGGGCAACCTGTTCCAGTCTCTCACCACCCTCACAGTAAATAGTTTCTTCCTAATATCTAAGCTAAATCTACCCTTTTTCAGTTTAAAACCATTACTCCTCATCCTCTCACTACACTCCCTGATAGAGTCCCTCCCCATCTTTCCTGTAGGCTCCCTTTAGGTACTAGAAGGCTGCTATAAGGTCTCACTGGAGCCTTCTCTTCTCCAGCCTTATTATTTCAACATGAGGTGTATTAAATTGACATTTGTCCCTGAATCCACCTGCTTGCAGTTGTCCTAAATCTTTTCATTGTTATTCTTAGTTTTGTTGGGTTTTTTTTTCAGGTGACAAAGGTGAATCCTGTGCCTTGTGTGATAAAGTAGGACCTCCTGGACTTCCAGGACCACAAGGGCCACCAGGTCCAGCAGGTAAAAACTCATTAACTACCTGAGAATTGACTACGTAGGCTAAAATCTAAAAATGCAGCATATATGATAAAATTAATTACTTTTTGTCCCACTAATCAAATTGTTTGTGAAACTAATGAAAAAAGGATTGAATATTCCTATTTTTGGCCTGATTCCAAATTTCTGATGCAATCAGCAAGAATTACCAAGGAAATAGAAATTGGCCACAGTGGAGCGTCTTTGCAAACTGTGGCCCAGATATTTTCACAGAAGATTATGAAAGTGAAAAATAATATGGAGAGCATTTGCCCTGTGTGCCCAGGCTTGGCAGTGGCCCATACATACATTCCCAATCCTAGCATTAAATTCTGCGGCCAAAAAAGATAATTATTTGTCAGCTGCCATATGAGAGAAGTGCCACATGCAAACTGTGGTATTATACCTAATGTTTGTTCTAGTGGCTGTTAAGAAAAATGAATACAGTTTAGATAGTTTCAAGACTGCAGTGGTTACATGATGGTCTAAATAGTAAAGTTAATTCATTCCTCAGTCAAATGCATTATCAACTTCTAAACTTGTGAATGCAGACACACGGAACATGAGCACATGAACTGAGTATATTGGATTGTGTGGATTTGATGGCCTGGCACATTAGAGCCAAAAAACTATAAAGCCTTGGTGGACACTGGTGCACAGCACACTTTGTTGCCATCAAATCATAAAGGGGCAGAATCCATCACTATTTCTGGAGTGACAGGGGGATCTCAAGAACTGTCTGTATTAGAGGCCGAACTGAGCCTAACTGGGAATAAATGGGAGAAGCACCCCATTGTGACTGGCCCAGATGCTCCGTGTATCCTTGGCATAGACTTCCTCAAGAGAGGGTATTTCAAAGACCCAAAAGGGTATCGGTGGGCTTTTGGTATAGCAGCTGTAGAGACTGAGGACATTACACAGCTGTCTAGCTTACCCAGGCTTTTGGATGACCCTTCTGTTGTGGGACTGCTGAGGGTTAAAAAACAGCAGGTGCCAGTTGTGCCACAGTGCATCAACGACAGTATTGACAGCTTCACTGACTTTAGCAGCATTATGCCGATACAACTGGGGATATAACTTTGAGAAGGATAACAAAGAATTAACATACAATGATCTATTTGTAAAAGTATGTATAGATAGAATTGTATTTTTGTCTCTCTGATCAGGTTTTCCAGGACAATCCGGTTTCAAGGGTGACAGAGGCTTACCTGGACTTGATGGCCTTCCAGGGGTACCTGTAAGTAATGCCTTGCCAAGTGCAAGTGTTTATTTGCTAGTGGACATGCGATCAAAAAACATGTGATCATCAGTGTAGTTGTGTAATAGTTCTGTTTAAGAACAGACCAGCAGAGTGATATGATAAAATTAAGGAACTGTGCCTAGCAAAATAAACTAGGAAGCAGGGTGGTTGAGCTATGAGAGGAAAAAAGAGCTGTCAGAAATGGATTATATTTCTGTGCTTACCTATCATAGGAACTCAGCAGGATATGCGACCTCCTGACTGAGGAATCTAAACAGTTGGGTAAAAAAAGTAGGATTTCACATGAAACAGATGCAGGTCTGCCCTGACCTAGAAGGTCTTTCCAATAACTCTTTGCTATTTAGTACATATATATTGAGAGACAGTGCCATCTAGTGTAGTGTAAGCAGGCTAATATTAGCATGCAGTATACTTCAGCAGTTTGTCTGAATTTTGGGAAATGTGTGCAGTATATTCCATAAAACATAATTAGTTAACAGGAAAGCTAAGTGCTTTTGAAGAAAAAAAAGAAAGGCTGTGAAAGTGGATAGTATCCCGATAATATGATCACTTGTAAATTATGTTGACACAGCATAACACGGCTCTCAGTGAGTAAGGCTGGATATCAGAAGCAGAACAGCCATAAGCATAGCACTTGCCTAAAATGTAACACAAATTACTCCTGGGTAAGTATTGTTCTAGCACAACTACATTTGATCTTGTCAGAGTTCACCTGAGTGTCCCTACGTACACTGTGGTATGCTGTATACACGTTCCTGTAGTATAATGTGGATTTTGACACCATTCCCCTAATGTGAGTAGACTGAGTTTGCCAGAGTCTTCCCAGACTTTTTTTCTGAAAGCTATTTTGTCCTTCCAGCTGATCATTTTTGGCAACATGCCTTCTCAGTGGCATTCATGTGCACTAACTTTAACACAAACTGGAGTTATACAAGCTCCCTCTATCACCAGCGGTGAGAGAAAGGCACCTTCAGAAGTTAAACCAACCCACCTGTATGAATTCTTTACTCAAAGAATCTATTTCTGTTCCTTGAGTATAAATAAAGCCTAGATACCTGAATTTAGCCCATGAAAGTTAGCTGGGATGGAGTCCATTCTCTGTTTCTACCATGATAAACAAGGTGGTATTACTCAGTGACTGAATTTACTATAAGTGGGATCCATGAAAGAAGCAGAGGAGAAAAAAAAAGACATCTTAATGTATTTAAGCTTTCTTTGTGTCTGGCATTTGTTCTCAGCACGTGTTTCACCATACCTTTCTATTTTCCTTTTATTGCCTCTTAAGTTCTGTTCATGTCTTTCATCAGACAAGGACTGGCTGCTGTTCTGAATGCTTTTAAGCTTGTTTTGCTCCACAAAGTTCAGCCAGGTGATGATCCTAGCGTATAGTTTAGCTTGGAAAAACTCATAAAGGCCAGCCTCACAAACTGACATTGTTTAGATCCGTGCCAGAGCATCAGAGTCTGATCCAGGACCCACCAAAGCGAACGGAAAAATTACTATTGACTGTGTTCTGGTTCGGGTTTAAATGGAAGGCACAAATCAGCCATAAGCAGTGGACATTGCCCATGAAGTTTGTGCTTTCTACCCTAGTGAGTAGCTCTTATTCTCTTGAAATTAGAGAGGCTGTTCCTATGAGAAAAGTTCATCTAAGTCCTAGAAAATATGTAGGGAAGACTGGAATTCAGGAATTCCTATAGGTATATTATTAGGTAGATAATTTCTTCCCAGGAGAGCTTACAAAACTCTTTTCTGAGCATGAGGATAGGATTCTGATAGTACCAACTGACTGTGATTGTTAATTGTGCAAAATCAATGAACGTTAGTAATGAAGGGAAACGTGTATTTGCATCAGCTAACTGTCATAATTAAACTACCCAGGGAGAACCTTTCAGCCTTCAGTTAGCCTTACCTCTTGTGCAAATCAAGTTTGAGTTTTGTATAAGACAATTCGTTTAATTTCGTAGACGATCTATACATTTGATGACTATTTGTCCTGGTTATAGTTGATTTAAAAGGTTTTGAAAGAAAGAAAATCATGGCTGGGGTTTGTAAAAGCCATTTAAACCTGTAAGTTTGGCTGAGTTTGTCTTTGCATACTGGAAGTTTGTTATTTTCCTGTATTAGTACTACTTCTGCTGGTACTGTAAATTACCATGGAAATGTAGAGATACTTTTGTTGCATTTGCATCAGTGAATTAGATTCCACAGTGTTACAGAATTCAGCATTTAAAGGTTGGGGCAGACACCTTAACTCTGAAAACGCCTTTTTAAAAAGCCTCATTTACCTTGATGGTGATATTGTATAAATATGCATAACTGAAATCCAGTGGGTAGTCTATTGAAAATTCAGAGTAGTTTTTTGGTGTCATGGCCTGCAGTTCTTGTGTTAGGGGTGTAAGCTTATATGCACCATCTAAAATGATATACCTGTGATATGATGAAAGACAAAATGGTGAGGATAAGATTTGCATTAATTCCTTATTCACACTGCTGTGTCCTGGAAAATATTCTCATTTGACCTCCTCAATCGAAAAATACATGGTTTACTTGAATGGTCTACTCTTTAATTTCTGAAGAATTATTTTCTTTTGTATCAGTTGAAGGGTTGGTAGGGCAACTGATGACGTCTGAATTTATGAAATTTCAGGGCCCCCCCGGCACTCCAGGACTTATGGGCAGCCCTGGAGCAAAAGGAGAACCAGGAGATTTTACTTATGATTCTATCCTGAAAGGTGAAAAGGGAGATCCTGGTTTCCCAGGACAACCAGGTACTCCTGGAAGAGAAGGAAGACCAGGAAAAGATGGATTGCCAGGTCCCCAGGGTCCGAAAGGAGCAGCGGTATGTGTGTTTCTTTATGTTTACATATTGTCCTACTGTGTGTTTCTTTATGTTTACATACTATCCTATACATTCTGTCTTTCAGATCAGAATTCACATGTTTTTATGCCCTATACATGCTTTATGTTTATTGGCCTCATTCATTGTTCCACATCTTGTCCTTGCTTTGAGTAGTTCATTCATCCTCAGAGGAAGACTCCAGCTTCCCTGGAACTAGTGAGGAAGACAGTCCTTCAACAACAGACCATGTCAGATTTAGATTTTGACTCTTTCTTTTTACATGTCATGCAAATAAGTGATCTGACTCGGATGTATTCAGCATGGCTTGTTACTTTCTGTACTATAGAGCAAGGTTACTTCCGTGACAAAGTTGTGGGCATGGACCATAGTTTTGCTCCTTTCTCCCTTTCTCACAGCTTGATAGTGAGAACTAGTGTGGATGATTTAGCTGATATCTGGAGATGATTGAAGGAATGCAGTTATCCAAGTAGAGATTGTTAAGACAATTCAACTCTATTCTAGCATACTTCTCTTCTTGTGGAAACTAATGCTTCAAAGTCTTGCACTGATAGAGAGTTCAGCTGATATGGATGTGGAGCTGAACATGGAGCTCATATCTACTCCCAGATCCACCACTGGGAACATAGCCTACATGGTCCAGTGAGCTGCATTGCACGCTAGGTATGATTCCCATGTGCTATTCCACGTGGAACCCAGTTCTTTTTCCATTGAACTCAGTGTTAAAAAATCCACTTTCATCAGCATTACAGATTCCTGTGCTAATTCCAAGTTACAGAATATTCAAAGAGAGAGGATGACGTGTTCTGTCTTGCCAGTCAGGCAAGAAGTACACTTATACTTTCCAAAAATTAGGGTACAGCTGGCTTGAAAGGAGAACGTGGTCCCCCTGGCCAACCTGGATTCCCTGGAGTACGTGGTGAAAGAGGTTTTCCTGGCCCTCCTGGGATAGGTGCTGCGGGGTTACCTGGTGACAAAGGAGACAGAGGCTTTGCTGGAACCCCAGGTTTACCAGGTCTTCCAGGTAATACTATAGGATGCTTTAAAAAACAAACAAACAAAAAATTAAAAAAATAAATCGTGCCCTTTAAGTGGTACAACTTAGAGGATCACTGGAATTTAAGATTGAAATAAAAAGACTTTCTGATTTAAATCAGTGTTTACTTTCAGCAAATCTTTGAGAGCAGTTTTCTTGAAAAGTCTGTTAGGCCAAACAGGATGGTTTAGTTTCATCCTAAACAGAGTTCATCCTAGTTTTCTATGAATCTTCTACAAAAAAACTTCATAACAAGTCTGTGGTAATGGTATGGATGGACTAATATTGCTGGTCTAGGTGAAACTCCCTTGTTTAATTTCATCAGTTCCTGTACTTAATACATCTTTACATTCACAGGAGCAAAGGGTGAAGCAGGACGAACTATACCGCTCCCGGGACCTCCTGGGGCAGATGGCCTTCCTGGGCCACCTGGTTTCCCTGGACCCCAAGGTACAGTAGCCTATTAATCTTTGTGTGATTATCATAATGGCGCTGTTGCCCAGAAGCTAGGCTTTTTTTTAACATTTGTCTGTTTTCACTTGTAAAGGTGACAAAGGGAATCCTGGGCTTCCAGGTAGACCCGGCCTGCCAGGAGAAAAAGGTGCTGTTGGGCAGCCAGGTATAGGGTTCCCTGGACCTCCAGGACCCAAAGGTAAGATAAAGTTATCCATCTAACAGAACTGGTGGAACTCGAGTGTGGATGGAGGCCTGCACTATATCATCCAGCCATGGCTGCATGAGATTTGGGAGGTGCAGCTGAAGAACCTTCCTTGAGAAAGTTCACAAGCACCACAATAAGCATATTTTCAACGCACACTTGCTTTGTGCAGTGATGTGGTGCAGATACAGTGTCAACGCTACTGGCAGAATAGAAAGTGATATAGTACAACATCTTACATTGCAGCAGCTGGGGTTGCTGAGAGATATGATGACCTTGCTGAGAGATGAAGCACTGTGTGTGGTGGGTCAAAAAACATGCTGACATAACTATTACATTTTGGGGCCAGAGCTAGCAGCTCTGCTGTGTCCCAGGCGTCTGAGAGTGGTTTGGTTAGAATACCAGCTTACTCAGCACAAGTTTAGTCTTCCCTGCATGGCCTTTGTCAGGGTATGCACATAGCTTAGAGGGAGTCTAAATGTTTGTAGTCTAGTTTTGGATTTTTGGGAGATGTATGTCATAGAGCTGCTACTCATTTAGAACTAGATGACTGAGCTTTCAGCAGCCACCTCAATCCCCAAAATTCTTGAGTGTCTTCATTATTACTTCATTTATTATGATTCCACACACCAATGAACTGGGAGAGTCAGAAAGACTTAAAAAAGAGAAAGCGCAAATCTTACCTGTGACAACCTCCAGTTCCTCTGAGACTGTCGTGGGATGAATCTGAACAGAAGAGGCTCGTTACATCTGGAAAACGATTGCTATATGCTCTTTGATGCCAACAAGAAAGGAATGACATATCAAATACATTTCTTTCAAGGACTTTTCCTTGAATTCAGCTCTGCCCAATGGCTATCCTGGGGCTTAGTCTAAAAGCTGGATTTCCTGTTCCCTGAGACCTTTGCCTGCGAGAGGAGCTTCATCTCAATTTATTGAGTGTGTGCTGGTGTTGAGTGAGTTATCTTTAAGTGATTTGCAGAATGTCGTATGTATTCCTTCCTGTATTCCCAAGGCACAGTGCATGGGCCAGCTGTGACAGAAACCTTCTGTGTGCAGCCCACAGCGGGATGTGTAGGACACATCACATGACATATACTGAACAGAAAGTGTTGATCCACAGATGGATTTTGTTGTGCATCCCTCAGTCTGACACATTAAGTTGCCTTTTCTGAAGAAGACTTTGGGAATCCAGTTTTGCAGACAGGATGTTTCTCAATGACATGAACTCACAAGGCTATTAATTTAAGAGGAGACACTCAGCATTTACTTCTTCTGGGTAGTTGTTTCTCATGAGAAGCCAAGTGCTGCATGAAGCTCAGCATTTGAATCTCTGTTGAGACATTTGGGTGCTGGCATCCCTAGAAGTTTGACATAAAAGACTACACAGACATTTTTAAACAGGTCCCTGTGAGGATGTGAATAGTTCATTTAGAGGCTTAAAGAAACAGCAGAGAACACTTACAGGCAGAGACAGTAATGATACGGGTTTTGTTTTGTTTTGTAGGTTTCCAAGGTCAGCCTGGCTCGCCTGGTCTGCCAGGGACTCCAGGAACCCCTGGCCTGGATGGTTTGCCAGGTGTACCGGGTTTACAAGGTCAAAAAGTAGGTGTCAGCTGCTGATACAGTTATCTGTGACTGCCCATGTTAACAGGAATGTGTGCAAAGATCCTGCTCTTTAAAAAAAAAAAAAAAAAGTTGGCCAAACTGTCTGACTTATGTTTCCCACTATGCACACAAAGGAACAGAGTAGATGGATGAATGCTTGAAATTAATGCTAAAGGGCTTATGGCTCTGCCCTGAAGTCAAGTATAGCGCTGTTCCGCCTCCGAGTGGTTTAAATACAGTCCGTGGATGAATTCTTGGTTTTGATGTGTTAGTTCCTAATCTATTGTGTTTCTTTGGCTAGGGTGAACCTGGTGTAGGTCTCCCTGGCCCTAAGGGATTGCCAGGGCCCCCAGGTGCAGCTGGCATCCCTGGAGAAAAGGGAAATCCAGGACTGCCTGGTTTACGTGGAGAGCAAGGCTTTCCAGGCATACCTGGACAGCAAGGATTCAGAGGTAACGTTGCCAGAAAAACACAGCTCTGTATTTCTATTTCTTTTTTAAAGTCAATTCCCCATAGATGCAGCAAAAAGTCTACTCACCACTGAGATAACTTACTGATATCTCAGGGTACTGCCCTTTTTCCTTCCCCTTGTTTTCTCCTACCAACCACCAGTAGCAAATGGCTAGCAGTGAAGAGCAGCCCTTCCTCCAAGCCCAGGCAGGAGGTATTAGAGGCTGAAATGAGGTCGTCTTGGCCAAGTGTTTCCAAAGCACCTTGTCTAGCATCTTCAGCAAACAAGATTTTAAATAACATCAGAGGACGCTCAGTCTATGTCTCTGTCTCCCCGCAGGCGACCCTGGCCTCCCAGGACAGAAAGGCTTGCAGGGCCCTCCGGGCCCTCCAGGACTGGGCCCGCCGGGATCACCGGGACCCACCGGGCAGCCGGGACCCCAAGGACCACCAGGTAAGAGAAAAATACTCCCATGACGGTGCTTAGGAGCAGACTTTTGGCATAAATGGATATTGGCATTGTAAAAAGCGTTTCTTGTGAACTGTTTTGTGGTGTGAGGTCGGTGGGGGACCACAAGGGGGCATGTCGGCAGGCCTGCACAGTCTGGTCCAAAATGCAGGGTGAGGCCTCCTGAGAAAATGCCTGCTGGTTTGTTCAGGCTCCTCAGGTCATCAGTGGGTAACATATACAGGGTCAAAGCCTCACTTAGACAATGAGGACAACTTCTGCTCTCTGGCTTTGAGTTTCATTCTTCCTGCCATGTAATTTCTGAACTGCAGGTGGACATTATCAGATATTCTTGTTAGTGGTGTTCCCTGTGCTCCATTAAGGACTAATCCTGTATCTTCTCTTTTTCCTAGGTTTTCCTGGAATAAAAGGAGAAAGGGGCTTCCCTGGTATCCCAGGTTTAGATATGCCAGGACCAAAAGGGGATAAAGGTAGCCAGGGCCAGCCTGGAGTACCAGGGTCTGTGGGGTTACCTGGTCTGCCGGGTCCACAGGGGGCCGTTGGACTGAAAGGATCGGCAGGTAAGCATATTTTCCCTCGGAAACCGGCATCTTTGACAACTGTTTTATTAAGTTGTGGTAGCATGCCCTTTCACTCAGTTAGGAATGGAACCACCAAAGGGCTTTTTGGGAAAACACATGGGCTGACGTCAGTAAAGCAGATCTGTGCACGTTTAACGGCATTGCTGCTCAAGTCCTTTGGTGGATCAAATCCAGCAACTTGCAGGAGCTGGCCTTTAGCCTGTAATAATGAAAGGGAATTATTCTGCACAGTTTCAGTGACAGAATGTGGTTTTAATAATGCCTTTGTTAATGACAGCATTGTTTACTGTAATAGGAAGTTTAAAGAATCTGTCAAAAACCCATTACAAACTGTGTTTTATTCTGGTTTTCATAACACTATTTTTACTGCTGTTTTCTCTATCAGGCTATTTTAGATTAATCATCTTCTTTCTCCCATTTTTCCTTAAGTAGTGCAATTCCTAATATGATAGGGAGTAAATAATGCCATTTCTTGTACTTCTTCACACTGTTGCTTTATTTCTGTTATTCACTCTTTTCACTTTGGTTTCAGGAGCCAAAGGAGAAATGGGAGTTATGGGAACTCCTGGATTGCCAGGAACTCCTGGACCAGTTGGAGATCGAGGGTTGCCTGGTGAAAAAGGTAAGAGAGAGATTTTCTCAAAATCAAAATTATAAAATCCACCTTTTTTCCCAGCAGAAGACAAGTCTGAAAACAACAAAATATAAGGAGTATGCTTGGCTTAAGGAATGTTTTATCAAGTAACTTCCCTGTAAGTTAGAAATAGTGCAATTTAGAAAGCCGTATCCTAGGACCACTCATGTATTTGGGCCCCAAGCCAGGATTTCTGATCCATTCTTCAACAACATAAGGATTTGCTAGGTGTGAGTATGCTATAGATATTACTCCAAGAAAAATACTGTGTTTGAAATTATAAAAAGCCAGCAGGAAGGTCTTAATTAAATCCTTCAAATAATGCCCTGTATTACTGCCAAACTTCTATCCCTATTGTTTTCAGAGTCTAAAATTATTGTCTGTAAAGCAAGAAAAACATCAACCTTTTTGACAGAGCTATTGTTAAGTCCTAGTATAAAAAAAATTCATATGAGATAAATGAGATGTTCCAGAGCATGATATTCGGTCCTCAAAATCTGAATAAATAGCTAATTTCATTTGTTGTTGTCTACGATATACTTTTGCCACTATAGTTTTATATGCCACTATAATCTTCTGTGCTATCCCTTTATAGGTAGCCAAGGTTTCAAAGGGGTAGTTGGACCACAGGGTGATCCTGGTGTCAAAGGAGATAAAGGTGAAGCTGGTCTCCCAGGAAAACCTGGAACGATGGACAATATGGACATGGTTAGTCTCAAAGGCCAAAAGGGAGATCAAGGAGAAAAAGGTAACTTTATTCTCTGACTGTGGATAAGTGTAATTAATGGTCATATACTGTTAAGCAGCAGTGCTTTGAGTTCAGTTGTATCTTAGTTTTAGACAAAAGTTTTTAAAATAAAATTAAAGAGTTTCACACAGCAAATGCAGATATTTTTCCAGTATTTTTCAATGCCATAGAAACGAAGATTAATCACAGACAGAACGGGTTTTGGTTGGATAGAAGAGGTTCAATTTGCTTTTATAAAATCCATTTTACCTCTTTTATCAGAAGACTCTCTCAAAAGAAAAGAAATTTTAAAAGTAGAAGCTAGAGCTTACCAGAAGAGAAAAGCTGTCTTTCATGTAAAACATATAGTGGAAACACTGTTGTGGCCATGAAGACGAACTGATACTGTAAGAAAAAGTGGGCAGCCTTTTTTGACACACATGTTGCTTTGTGACCTGAAGAAATTTCCGGAAAGACACACGTGTATGCCACTGATACCAAAAGATCAACTTATGTCAGTTTAGAAAGACCTGGAAATATACAGGACAAAGGCAATCAGCTTTCTATTTAGAAACTTACTGGTGGTAGAGATACTAGTTTTTTTAGACAATGCATTCTTCTTGGATTTTTATTTTTACAGCTACATGAAAACTTAGTTGTTTAAGATCATTCTCTCTCCTGTTTTTCTTTTTAAAGAAAAAATAGTGCATATTTTGAATATTTTTATTATTTGTCCTTTTTTAATTATTATTTACTTTTTATTTAAAAATCCCATAAGAGTTTTAAAATAAATTATAATTGTTTTAATTAAAATAGAAGTGTAGGGCTTAGAAGGGAGCTACCAAAATCAAGTAGTCTTCCATTTCCCACAACCAAATCCTTCAACCTTTCATTGTATATCATGTTGTCTGAAATAATTATCATTCTTGTTACCGTTTCTGACTTCTCCCCAATTTGGCTGCATCCCTGTTAGAGTGCACTTTGCTGAAACAAGGGAAGTACTTCAACTCAGGCCCTGCTAGAATGAAATTTCACTTTCTGGAAACAACAGCCGACTTAGTTTGTGATGAGCGATAATCCTTAGTCCTTTACTTCAGGACTGCTCCCTATGCAATTTTTTCAGTTTCTATGCATGCTTTTGACTTCTTGTTACCACATACGTGGTGTAGTACATTTTTTAAATTTCATGGTTGATTTTCAACCATTACTTCAACTCTTCAAAATCCTTCTGCAGTCTAATCCTGTCCTCTTTCCAAGCCTTTCCAGTTTAGTGTTAACTGTACGTTTCATCTATGTATTCTCTGTTGGGCCCAGGACAAAGCACTTGAGACTCCTTTCCAGTTTTGCAGTGAATCACCAGTAACTGTATTATGTTATATTTGAACTGTGGTAATAGGAGAGTTTCCCAGTCTAGGTACCTCTTATCTCCACGTCCTGACTGCTTGTCAGAATGAGACCTGGGTTTGTGTGTCCCGGCTGGGTTTCAGAGAAACCTAAGCACATGGATAGGCAGTGCCTCCCAGCTTGGACAGCCGGGGACTGCAAGGGAGGGCAGGAGCAAGTGTGGAGTGCATCTGCCTCTAAGCTGAGATGCAGTTTCTGAGAGCACTTTTGTATTTGATGAGGCTCCCGGCCTATAAAGACTTCATCTAGATTAATGTTTCTCATTTGTTTCTGATCTTGATATATATGGTGGTATGAAAAGCCTTAAAACAAATCCACGTAGGTTGTTTTTCATTACTTTCTTATCTACTATTGGCCTGTAGGTTGACTGATTGATAATTAGTTTTATTTCCTTTCCAGAAATCCAAATTAGGCACACTGGTTACATGCATATAAAGAAGCCTTTGCTGAGAAATCCAAATGGTTAATTTCTTTGGTTTCTAACTTCTTCATCTCTCCAGCACTAATAATGCACGCTTGCAAACCTGTATGCTCTACCTTTTCCTGACCAAACACAGTCTACAGATTGGCCTGGCTCACACAGCCTGGAAGGGTAGGTTCCAAACAGACCCCGCCCTGGAAATTTCTGCTGTTACTCTGCCCGTCTCATCTGCTTCAACCTAAAGATAGTTAGAACCAGCAGAGAAAAATAACCTAGTTATACTCCATAACTTTACTGATCATCGTCATAATTTTCATGCCTTCATTTCTCTAGGCATGAATATCACAGTAATGTTTTAAAAAGCTTCTAAAATACAAACTATGAAGAAAAGACATAGTATTTTTTATTGAAGATTGTCATGATGTTTAATGAAAAAATTTGGGTTTGGACGTTTTTAATAAAATCTGCTTATTTAAAAACATTCAGTGAGCTATCTTCAGTAACCTGTTGTCCTGCACCTATAAGCAACACTAACAGAAAGGGTTACGACCAAAAAGCTTGGACCTCAAAGCTGGAGAAGAGGCACACCCCAGAATAAGAGGTGGAGCCTTCTGGAATGATGAAGATGCTTAAACATTAGGTAGAACTGAGGAAGCAGCAAATTTGTGTCTATGAACTGGTTGTTCATATGTACATTTTTAGACAGTAGAACAGTCAAATCAATAATTTCTATTAACATCTGATATTGTCTGGCACTTCTGAAATAACACATTAATCTAACTCAAACACGTTTGTTTGCAATTTCTTTTAAAGGTATAACTTGCCTTGTAATTTGCACAGACACCTGTAAAATTGTAAGAGTTTGCAGCCTTTTCTCAGCACTCGTTTAGTGACTGGAGAGTTATGTTTTATTCAAGTGTGACTCTACTGAACAATGTCTGAAGATTGAATTCAGCCATTTCCTTGTTCAGCAGAGAGAAGCAACAATGATCAAAAATTAACTAGAAGGATTATTATATGGCATTACAGTAAATTTTTTATAAAACTGATCTCACTATGTTTGTTTTCTTGGTGTCCAGGGGACCACGGAGCAACAGGAGAAAAAGGGTTACGTGGGGAATATGGAGAACCAGGAATTCCAGGGAAAGATGGTGAACCTGGTACTCCAGGACAGCCAGGTATGTTGGAAGCTAGCAACAGAAAGACTGTTTATAAGGTATTTTAAACCACATTAACTAATGGGGCTCTCAATTTTTCTGCTGTTTGTAGGACCAAAAGGTGATCAGGGTCCCCCAGGGTACCCAGGGGATCCAGGAGTTCCAGGACAAAAAGGATCGGTTGGTGAAATGGGTTTGCCAGGTACTGATTGCTGGAAATTTCTTATTATTGTTTTCTTCAAGTTAATATAGAACATTATGAGAGTCCTGTATGGAATATTTGTTGATGTAGATCTACTAAACAGTTGCATTATTTGCAGTGTCTGGACTTTAGGCTTTTGGGACATTGCTTTCTCAATCCTACTGTGATATACAAATAATAGGATGGTTTCCTGAGTTTCTACATGTGAATCCTTTAGCTGGATATGTACGATTTGTGTGTTTGTTGCAGGCAGGCAGTTTTTCCAGTGATACCTTTTTGTCTGTCTGTCTCTGTCTCTGCTAGTGTGTGAACTGCATTAAGCTTCTTGTGTATGTTCCCCCTTCTAAAAATTAGGTGAGTTTTTGTGTACTACATGTTAATTACAAACTGTAGTGGTCTGGGAAGAGTGTTGTTGTGGAGGGGATTGGTGAAGAATAGAATGGAGAAGAACTTATTTCTCAACACGGAAACTTTGTCTCCATTCAGGTGGCCTTCTGTCTAGCATATTTAGAAAATCAAAGGTGAAAGACTGAAATGATAAAGGAGGACAGAAAAATTTGCTACAGCAGAGTTCCTTTGTCACTGTGGTCCTGTTAGAAATTATTCAAATCAACATAAACTTTTGTTCAAATCCTGTTCTTAGCAAGAGCTGTTTACTCTGAATCCAAGATTACAATCTTCTCTTACGAGGAGAGCTTATCTTCCCATAAAAAGTCCCATTTAGAGAGTGAATCTCAAAAGTTAATTTTAGTGAGTTACATTGCTTTTCTAGCTCTGAATAGCTAAGGCAATTGTCAACACTGCTAGACTACCACTAGTTCTGATACACCCATTTTTCCTTTTCTCTTACTAGGAACACCTGGAGAAAAGGGTTTGCCGGGAGTACCAGGTTCACCAGGCACACCAGGGTTCCCTGGGCAAAAAGGTGAAAAAGGAGACAAAGGAGCACCAGGTTTTCCTGGAATTGGCTTTCCAGGGTCTCCTGGTGAGAAGGTATTTACAGCCCTAAGGATTTAATTGTCTGTCTCTACCAAGTACCTCATTTGAAAAGATGCTGTTGGCCTTTAAACTGTTTTATTATATTTTCTATTATGCTCATTTAAATACCTGATGAGAAACTTGAAAGGTGTGCACATGCACAGGTTTAGATGCATTCTGTTTGATGGGACCGTTATCTCCAGGGTTCTTATTTATTCTGTCTCTTCAGAATAGACTAATTTACAGTGCTAGAGATGTATGGGGGGGGAATAACTTTTAAAAATACTAAGTAAATAAAGTGAAAAGAGCCTCTTACAAACACAGCAAATAATCACACTGAAATAATGTTTCTGTACTTCTACAGAGATACTGGGAAGCTGAAAAAAACTATAATATGCTCAGATATTTCTGAAAAGACAACTGTATTAATACTGTCTGTAAAGATAATTTAATCTTTAGTAGTATTCTAATAGGATTCTCATTTGTTTCACATTCCTCTTCCTATCTATACAATGACAGTAATCATGAATTTATAAATAAAAATTGTAAAAATAAAATTTACTAATCTGGTAGCAAACTTGCTGAAGACTTAAAAAAAGATTTTTTTGAAGATGATTAAGTGTAATAAGTAAGTTGAGAGGCTAATTTGGAAAAGACTTCATAAAAATGCACAGAAAACTGCTTATTTTCACATGTAGGTATTAAGCAATTGCTAAAAAAGTCAATAATTCTGAGAGTGGAATTTAATGCCAAATTTAATCCTAAATTACTTTGTTTCTAAGTGGAAAAGGAATGAAATTCTTTGTAACTCTGATGGATAAGAGGGGTGACATCTACCATTGCAAACAGAAAAACCTATTTCAGAATTAATGTGTGCATTTTATAATGTGTGCTGCTTCTTCTAGGGAGAGCCAGGAAGAACGGGTAGTCCAGGTTTATCTGGAGATAAGGGTGAAAAGGGTAGTGCAGGAATGCCTGGAATGCCAGGTGCCCCAGGTCCCAAAGGATCCCCTGGCATGACAGGATTTCCAGGCAAGTGTTTATGCTTTAATAAAACAGAAATTGCAGTGAAAAATTAATGTGAAACTTATACCAAATATCCCGCATGTAAACCCATGTCTTCTTCCTTTCTTTAGGGAGCCCCGGCCGCCATGGAGAAAAGGGTGAAAAAGGACTTCCTGGCTTAAGTGGCATTCCAGGTTTAAAAGGAGAACCAGGTAGAAAAGAAATATAAACCACCAAATGCTACTTAAAATACTGTTCACCTCCAGGCAGCGGCTAAAACAAATACTGTGGCATTCTGCATTGGTTTTGGCTCAGATATTTCCTGGTACGTTTGTTCATTTCATAAGCAAAAAATGACAGTGCTTTTTCCCAGGTAAATCTGAGTCACTGTACTGTGGGGCTAATACTTCTTTTGCGCTGTTTGTGGAACAGATTTTACCATCTTTCACTGGTTGTTGCTACAGCCATTCGTTCT
The DNA here is from genome assembly GCA_008921705.1 of Burhinus oedicnemus. Lineage (NCBI taxonomy): Eukaryota > Metazoa > Chordata > Aves > Charadriiformes > Burhinidae > Burhinus > Burhinus oedicnemus. Next base: position 538,516 of record VFFE01007085.1, read on the forward strand.
GTTGTTTCTGAGTTTGTTTAAAAGCAATGAAGTTGATCCATGGGCCCAAACCTGAATCACCACATAAGCATCATTACACAGATATTAAAGAGGCACTAGAGTAGGGAGGAGTGTAAGTACATTGCTGTTATAACGTTTTTGAACTTGGAGCCTTGTGTTCTTAGTTTACTGGCTGCAGGACACATCATCTCATTGGACAATGGGCTGTGCTATTCACAAGTCTTTGCTGGAGTTCCTGCACTCTGAACTCACTGAGACTCATGATAATTAGCTATGTCAAAACCTTTAGTACTTGAGCCCTGTCTCACACAGATTTAATTCAGAAGTAATCTCGGAGAAAAGTCACAGTGAAGTCATCATGCAGTATCTGCTTGGTCCCTGTGGGAGCAAAAGAATAAGTTAAGCTTTTCTTTAGAGGAAAAAAACGTGTAAAAAATGTCTGATGATTCATAGGTGAAATGAAAATGGCAATGATTTTTCAGGTGAACCTGGCGTTCCGGGTCCTGCTGGTTCCATTGGACAGAAGGGTGAACCAGGTTATGATGGGATTCCAGGTGCAGCTGGTGCCAAGGGTGAACAAGGTACTGTGGCTGTCACGTTAAGTTTATGGGGTATGAAAATGCACAGAGACAGGCTACATGAGAGTAGCTGGTAGAGGGGTGTGCTGGGCTTGAGGTACTTTGGATGGAACCTTAGAAAATAAAGTTAGTAAGATGTCTTGCAAACTACTGTCATCCATCATTGTAAAGCTGATCATTTAGATGAGCAACTGTGTTGAATCAGTGTAATCTTGAAAGAATTTCTTTCACAAAAGCTGGCAATACTTTAAAGAATTGGCATGTCTTAGAATTAATTTCAGTCTGCAACTTAGCTGTGAAATAATACAGCAGGCTTGCCTTTTCTTAGGGTAGGATTTTCAGTCACATGGGGCCCATTGTGCTAGATACAATACCAGTACATAACAAAGACTGTCTCTGCCCTGAAGAACTTTTGCATAAACCATTTGTTTAGATTTTATATTTGCTTAATAGAGTTTTGTTCATTACAGGTTAAATTTAAGTACTGTCCCATCTTCTGATTTTTTGCTGCCTCTATATTACAGGTATTCCAGGTAGAGGACTTCCAGGATTTCCTGGAGCTAAGGGGGATAAAGGTAAAATGCTTCTTTAAACAAGCAGCAAACTTCCCTCCCAACAAACTGTAAACATAATTCTGTAATTCAGACATACTTTCTACTTCATTCTTTTACATGCTATACCTTTTCAGAGCAGGCAGAAACTCTGAGAGGCTCAAATACTAATTTCTGTTACAGTGGCAGCATCTTGGACATGAGTTAGATATGCCCTAAAATAGGTAATTATTCATAGTGTGGAATTTACTGCAAGCTGTGCTGTGATGAGGTAATATAAATAACTCCCGTATTTGTGTGCTGTGCTTTTGACTCCCAAGTATTTCTGTTTTCCTACTAATTTTGCAAGAATCAAAGTCTAGTGAGGCTCTATGCACCAGACACCTAAAGACAATAGTTTCGCGGCCAGGTTACTGCAGTAATTTTTTTACCTGAGTCTGTTGTGCAGCCCAGATGCAATTTTATTCATTGCTAAAATAGTTATTCTCTATAGCTCAGTAGAGCATGTCTGAGCTATGCACAGGAGCATGGTGCAGAGATGCAAAAGATAGCAGAGACCTGATGAGATCTTACTGAAAATTGTTATTACCTGGACTCAGGACTTATTAGCTTGGGTACAGGCACATAGCTAGGACAATTTCAAGACCGCTTGTGGTCTGCGCAGAGTGTGTCACTACACTGTACTGTGAGAACAGCTTGATTGGCTTGAGTCAGTGCTTGTTCAAGGTGTTTGTAATGCACCATGCTCCATTTTATGAAGTAAGTATGTCCTAGACACTAGACTACAATAGATACAGTAGTGAAGAAATGCCAAACTGCTGCTGATAAAGGAAATTGTGTACAATTAAAGGATTTTCAATTTTAAACATCCAGAAAACTAAAAAGATTTAACTAGTCCATCTGTGAAATTAACATGACATGGCAGATTTTGTAGAATTTATATAGCTTGAAATATCAGTGCCTTACCTCACGCATTCATTCTATAAATACAGGAAACTTGTGTGGACAATCAAAAGTGATAAACCAGAATTTTAGAATATCTTTTCTTTACCATCTCAGAGTGATTAACAGTCATTAATTGCTGAGAAAGCCCTAATGTTAGAGAAATTATTTTAATAAGCAAATTTTCTAATCATAGCTCAGTAAGGCATGTAGAATGCTAGATTATGAGAGCACTTTTCTCACCTTGCCCATCTCTCTTACTTTGTCAGCAGAGCTCATTTAAAAGTAGCTGGTTTTAGCAGAAATAGGTATCCAATTGACATAATTTGTGTTCCAAATGTATTGTAGTTCCAAAAAAACAAGTCCAGGATTTAAAGACCCTGTTCTTTTTAGGCAAAGAGCCAGGGGTAGTGTTCTTTGTACCCTTTATTTCTTTTATTACTATACTTATACCAGCTAATCTATGTTCTTTTTGCTCAATCATGATCTAAAATTCGACTGAATTGCAAATGATAACTATTTGTATGAGCCTGAAAGTAAGTACTAAGTGTCTATATCTAGATCTTAGTAAAAAAAAAATATTCTCTTTTTCTCCATGAGCAAGTCCTTTTGTGCTTAGTCAAGCAAAACGTCCATTACTCAGCTATGACAATAATAATTGTAATGGAGTAAGGGTCTGGGGGCTTTATATTCCTTGTGGAAGGACTGATAGAGAAATGCTGGATGTTCATCTATTTTTAGAGTGAATTAAAATAGCCTGGTGATCAGTGTACCTAAGAAAAGATATGTCAGTCAAACTACTCTTCTCATATTTTAAGTCATAATGTGGAGAGTAGTACAGTTTTCCTGAAGTTTTGCATTTTTATACAAATGTACAAAGGCAAGGTCAATATTTGCTTAAGGAATAAAGCTTACTATGAGTGGATAATAAGGTAGAAGGCTTCAGTGACTGTGATCCTTTCTCTAATCATCTTTTGGGGGTTGTTTCAAATCTTAGGTGCGAAAGGTGATGTGGGTTTTCCAGGATCCCCAGGAAGTCCGGGGATCCCAGGCCTGAAAGGAGAACCAGGATATGCTGGTCCACCAGGCCCTAAGGGCAGCCAAGGTCTTCCTGGACTACCAGGAAGTGCAATTGAGGGCCCTAAAGGAGACCGAGGACCCCAAGGCCAACCTGGCCTTCCAGGTAATTCTTTATCTTCCGTATTAATGTACTGCTATTAATCAAAGCTCACCTTATTAATTAATAATATAATCAATATTGTATATCCTTGTTTATCCTTTTCTCACAGATCAGAGCTCCTCTTCATAGGCAGCTTGTCATTATGTCCTGGAACAGGCCGATTTTATGGCCTCAGGCAGTTGGTTGTGTCCAGAAGTCTTTCTGACGTTGAGAAGTTTGCCTCCCATTGCCATGTTTCCCTTGGGACTTTACTGTTTCAAGGCAGCCATGGCTGTATGTTCCCATGTCCTGGAATGTTAATGTCTTTTAAAATGGCCCAGTGTGGCCTTACCTTGGCAGTGGCCCTGTGCTAGAGGTTAAGGACGAGAGTAGAGCAGAGCTGTGATATGTCTCTAGCATATTCATACCTGAGAACATGCCATCTGTTTGTTCTGCACGTACAGAAAACTGTCCACTATTTTCCATTAGCCACAGGCTGATAAATGATAGATGTCCAGTCAGATGAGGAGTCACGTGGACCTCCCTGCCACAGATTCTCCTACTTGTTCTCTTGAAATGTTACAATAATTACTTTCATTCTCCCCATCTGTACATTGAACCAACTCATCCTCCATCCAGTGCTGCTCTGAACAAGTTTTGCCACTAAATACTTTCTTCTTCTGGTTTGCAGGTTTACCAGGTCCAACAGGGCCACCAGGACCCCCAGGTCTGAAAGGGGCCAAAGGAGAGCCAGGGAGCAATGGCTGGCCTGGGACTCCTGGGGGTCCGGGAGTCAAAGGTGATCCGGGTTTCCAGGGACTGCCAGTAAGTTGCTTTCAGTACACTCCAGATTTGATGAAAGCTGGTTCTTGTAATTAATGGACATATTAATCATAGATGTCTCTTGTTCAAAATAACGATACTTTATGCTCAAGTTGCCTTAGGACTCACTGCTGACGATGTAAAGTCAGTTTGAAAACATTTCAGTTCTCTCCTTTTAAAGGCTGCCTACCAATAAGCCCCAGTGAGCTAATGAACTTATTAGAAATTTATAGATAGTGAGTGGTAACATACAACACCCAGAATATAATTTACAGTGTATTAACAGTACAGGATGGCTGCAGCACATCCATAAGTCCTGCAAATGCATTAGTAGTTAATGTTAAAGATTGCATATTTCACGATAAATTGCCTTCTGAAAATACCTGAACTGTTTGCTTTTGTTATGAAACCTTTCAAATAAAGTGCACTTTCCGTACTGTCAGTGATGAAATATAGCTGTTGATTTAGAAATACAAACAGGCAATGCTATTAATACATTGCTGTCATATATTATTCATTTTCCCTGATCTAAAACAGTCCCTTTTCTGTATATTAGGGAGAATGAGGTAGAATAGGACAGTCACCCAGAACAGTTGGTCTTCTATACCCTTTCTCTCTGAGTGTCTGCTGCCTTTTTCCACCCTGAAAAATATGCTCTATATTTTAACTTTCCATTTCCTCTTTCCTACTAAGAAAATGATAATAATAATAAAATTTATGGAAGAACAAATAAGAAAGTAGGTACATATGACTCAACAATTCCTAGTGTACAAAAGGAAGGAAGGCTCAGGAATAAGGTCCTGATGTGAAAAGCAGGATACTGATAGTGGGTTTAAAAGGTCCACGTTATTCTTGATAATGCAAAGATCTACTGCATCCTTTTCTGCATCCAGGAGTCACTTCATGGAGACATTAAGGATTTGCTTCAGTGTTCTGACACTAGATCTTGGCTATGGCTTTTTATCTTTGAGACCATACCATACCAGCTTTGAAGGTAGTAAATTTCAAAATAACATTCCAGTATATTTTCCCTATTTTAAGAATTTGCAGTACTTCTGCAAAGAGCTAAATTTCTATAGCCCAGGCAATTTTAAAGCTTTTCACAGGTTGATACTCCATTCCAAGACTGTTTATCAAGAATGGGAAATGTCAAAGGCTTTTGATTCTATGCCTTCAGTCAGAAGAAAATATTTTACTATCCTTGAGCCACAATGCATAGTATTGGGTTAGTAACTCAGTGTGAAATGCTCCAGTGAGAGTTATTTCAATATTAAACTTCCTCTGGTGATGCATACTAAGGTGGGTTTCTAATGTCTTCATCCTCCCCGATGTGACAGGCTCTTGCCCTGATTACAGCTCAGTTGCTCATACAGGTCTCCAGGTACATGGTAACTTGCATCAGAAAGGAGATTTTGTTACAACATGGGTGACACAGCCTGCCCAAAATTCCTATCCAAAAAAAGTGAATGTGGAGATCAGACTGTGAAATACAAATTCCATGGGTTTTTCTGTGCATTTTAATGTTGAAGTGAGAACAGAAACATTTTCATCATTTTCACGAACTGAAATAGTTTTGTTTTGTTTGCAACAGATCCAAAACAAAATGTTGTTTGCCAAGCTATATCTGATGGGAAAAAAAAAGTTTAAGAAACTGCATACAGTTGTGGAAAAAGTATTTTGATGGAAAGCTTCCAATAAACTCCTTTTATAAATAATTCCTTTTTATAATTATAACCTAAAAAAAAAAGTTACTAAAAAAACTCTTTTAATGAGATTGTCTGACTCATGACTGTCTTCTGAATGAATGTTAGCCCTCCTGTTTTATGCTACAGAAGTTCACATGTTATGATACAAAGAGAGGGCCATTTCTTTAAACAATCCTGCATACTGTGACTGAATGAAACCAGAGAACCTTACTTCATTAATACCTCCCTTACTACTCTGAGGTAGCATTTCTTTTGTTTAACTCTGGAAGTCTCACTGTTGACATCCATTTTTGAGCTAGTTGTCTCTTCCCCGTTTATAGTCAGTGGAAAGAATTAGACATTTGTAGGGAGCCATTCTTCTCACCTTAATATAAACATCTAACTTACATCAAATGAAAAATCACTCCTGTGTGTCTATTCTATTGCTCTCCAAATATGATGAGATGAATCCTAGCAGTGGTATTATTTTTCACCGAGTACTCAATTCACATCTCCAACCTCTGATCGGTAAGTTACTTAGCAAAGGGAGTTTCTTTCCTCCACCTGTGTTCCACATTTCATTATATAGGGGACTATCACTGCCATACTGCTTTAGCCAGTGAGAAACTCTAAAATATACTTACAAGGTTTTTGCAGATGATCTTCAACAGACAAAAGAAGAAAAGGAAATTTAAATGACTATTTACAGTGTCTTTGGAAATATGGGCTTGGTTTTCCTTGAAGTGAGACTATAATGGTCTTGTTACCATTAATTTCAGAGGAGCAGTTTATAATAGTGAAGGCAGAAGGAGGAGTTCGCATTGTGTTTGAAGTGTTTAAGTCCTTGAGTATTTTAGCCCTATTGAAAAGTAAAAATCTTCAGAGGATTATAAACTGTTGAGCACATTTATTTTCATTCCACATGTGAACGAAGTCTGCTGTGGTCTAGAATTACCCCATTTAATTATCTGACTAGCACCTGCCTGCTGGGGCTGCACTGGAATTAGTATTTGCTGAGATTTGTGCTTACTGATGTTTTTCATAACAATATGGTCTATGGTTGAGCAACTTTTATTAGATATACTGTTAGTGAGACCTTATTCTGATCTAGTAGCTTTGTAAGGCAAAAAATAGTTTAGTAAGAACAAGCTGTCACGCTTGTTCTTGTAAGAGAAGCTTCTCATCTAATCATGGTGGAGAATAACCATTCCATAAACTTAATGGCTTTTCTCTCATATTAAATTTTTTTCACAGGTTTCCAAAAATACATAGCCTATTTAAGAGTCATATCATAATAGTGTAGGATAACTATACTTCGTATTTTCTTTTATACAGGGTAGTCCTGGTTTACCTGGAGATATTGGTCAAAAGGGTGATCTGGGACCTCCAGGAGTTCCAGGCGTTCCAGGTGAGAAGAAAATCTACCATATTCCTAAAAAGCATGCGAAGATGGCTCTTTCATATCCTTCCTTTCTCAAAAAAGATGCCCAAAGAATGTTGACTTTCTGTTACAAATTATTGAAACAGGACATTGAAAGCTGCATCAAAAAGCATATAAGAACATTGATATTTTTCTCAAGGTTTTTTGCATTTTGCCTGTTATCTTGCTTTGTCAATTTTAAGTGTGCACCTGCTTTAAAAGGTGGATGTGAAATCAATTATTTAGACGTTACCAGTCAAGAATCTTCAAGATTTTCTTGAGAATTACAGCGGCAAATGTTATAGCTATATTTGAGGAAACACGGGCTCAGTGTTTCTCCATTGTTCATTATATTGCTGCTACTGTCCCCCTCATATACATTAAAACACTGAATGTATAAAAAATGCAGTTATTAATAGAAAAAAAAATTTTTGTAATTTAGAGAAAGATTATTAATTAAAGTAAGAGAAGTTTGTTTTCTGTCATTATTTCTTTGGTGACAGTGCTGCTGTTTGCATCTTTTTCTTGCAAGCAGTTAAAAGTACTTGCGCAAATAAAGTCATGGCCCTTAGATGATCATGAGGTCATACATGATTGTTCTGCACATATCCTTCCAAATCAAGAAATTATTGAATTTCCATGTAAATATTTCCTTTGACTTCAGGTCCAAAAGGATCTCCTGGCTTCCCAGGCCTTAAGGGTGAGCGAGGTGACCAAGGTCTTCCTGGATCTAAAGGTATAATATAAAGACTTGGGTTTTTTCCCCAGATGTTGTTGTTAAAATGGTTATCCATTTGATCAATGGATATCTCACTCCTCTTTTTATTCAGTGCAAAAAGGTAGAATATAAAACCAGATATCATGGTATCAGCATCTGAATCGTCAGATTAGATTTAAGTGTTGGGTAGAGAGTGAATGTATTTATCTCCTGCTCTGAAAAATCAATATTGAGGTTTCGTCATTGTTAGAATCTTTAAATGGTATCCTAGAACCATAGAATCATGGAATGGTTTGGGTTGGAAGGGAGCTTTAGAGATCATCTAGTCCAACCCCTCTGCCATGGGCAGGGACATCTTTCACTAGGCCAGGTTGCTCAAAGCTCCATCCAGCCTGAATCTGAACATTTCCAGTGACGGGGCATCCACAACTTCTCTGGGCAACCTGTTCCAGTGTCTCATCACCATCATTGTGAAAAAAAAAAAAAAAAGTCCAGTCTAAATGTACCCTCTTTCTGTTTAAAATCAGTGCCCCTTGTCCTGTCACTCCAGACCCCGGTAAAAAGTCTCTCTCCAACTTTCTTATAAGCCCCCTTTATATATTGAAATGCCACAATAAGGTCTCCCCGGAGCCTTCTCTTCTCCAGGCTGAACAACTCCCTCAGCCCTTCTTCATAGGAGAGGTGTTCGAGCCCTCTAATCATTTTCACGGCCCTCCTCTTGACCCGCTCTAACAGGTCTGTGTCTTTCTTGTACTGGGGACCTCAGAGCTGCATACAGTGCTCCAGGTGGGGTCTCATGAGAGCAGAGGGGCAGAATCACCTCCCTCAGCTGTGCTTGTTTTCATGTAGCTCAGAATATCATCAGCTTTCTGGGCTGTGAGCACACATTGCTGGCTTATATCCAATTTTTCATCCACCATTACCCCCAAGTCCTTCTCGGCAGGGCTACTCTCAATCCATTCATCCCCCAGTCTGTACTGATATTGGGGATTGCCCAGACCCATGTGCAGGACCTTGCACTTGGCTTTGTTGAACTTCATGAAGTTCACATGGGCCCACTTCTCAAGCTTGTCCAGGTCCCTCTGGTTAACATCCCTTCCCTCTAGCATATTGGCTATACCGCTCAGCTTGGTGTCATCTGCAAATTTGCTGAGAGAAGTCCATGCAACCTAAGATCTGGACAGCTATTGCAGTCCTTGAGAGGTCTGTTTGGGTGGAGACGTCACCATAGATAGGCTGTAGTGCTTCCTTTTGGGTTTCAGCCACAACCTTGCAGTTGAGGTGGTGGACACCATTTTCTTTCAGCAGGTCACCATCTCCTTACAGTTCTTGTAAAAAGAGTCCACTTAAAAAATGGTAATTCTTTTGAAAGATGTCATCCTTCTAATTCTAATTCCCTGGAGACCTCAAGGTTCTGGATAGGCTTGCACAACCATCAGACCGTCAGGGCTGCAGCCTAAGCCTGCTGTTGAGCAGAGCAGGCAGCAGCCCCATAACTGGCAGAGTGTGCAGCTCTTCTGAGCAAACTGCTGCACAAACTGCCAATGCCACTCCCAACAGATGCCACTCCCTGTTTGCACACCCTGGTCGCAGTGCTTCTGGTCAGAGCTACATCTATGGGCCTGCTGGGTCCTGTGTGGGGGGAGATGGGAATGTAGGAGGTAGAAATACGGTTTTCAGCAGCAGCATGTGCAGCTACTTAGGTGTTACCAGAGGCTCGTCAGTGGCAGAGGCCCAGCCCAGGCAGGCTGTTTCCCCCATTGTGCCTTGAACCCCATTGTCTTCTACCCTCAGTCAACTTCAGGTTTGGCTTCTTACCAGGTGTGACCCTACTCAATGCATATATAAAGTATTGGACGCATTGATATCTTGTAGCTATAGGCTCTGTCTATTCTCTGACTACATAAATGGCAATACAAGGTAACATTGTTTTCTCACTTTTCTATTGTGCAATACTAAATACATGCTGATTTCCTCTGTTAACTTTGGCAGGTTTACAAGGCCCACCAGGCCCACCAGGTGCTTTTCAGCTTGTTAAAGGGGATCCTGGCTTACCTGGCCCAGTAGGACCAGTTGGTCTCAAAGGATTCCCGGGACTTCCAGGTCCCAAAGGACAGCAAGGTGAGAGTTTCTAACTTGCCAGTAGAAACACATTTTAAGTAATGTAAAAGTAGACCAATGGTAGGCTAGACACTAGAAGATTTTTGTTATAATATTATCCAGCTTTTTATGAGCCATTTAAATTGTGTTAGCGATGAGGAAGAGTCTCCTTTTTGAAGCTCATCCAAAGGATTCCCAGAAACAAATGCCTTTCTAGTGATTTTTTTATAGGCGCTCACTCTGTAGTTGTCACATCAGTATCTGAGATCAGCAGTAAGCAGGATGACTTGTAACACGCTGCTCATCTGTTCCCAAAATGTATTTGTTAGGGTATCTTCTGTCTTTAGTGTTGAATCCAAACTTAATTACTGTGTGTCTCTGGGAGAAGACCAGATAAGGAAAAACACCTTGATCCTGGAGTTGAAAGTACTTCCTGAAGAAGCTTGTTCCATAGTCCTAAATTTTGACTCTTAGTCATAGAATCATAGAATCGTTTTGGTTGGAAGAGTCCTTTAAGATCATCAAGTCCAACCGTTAACCTAGCACTGCCAAGTTACCACTGAACCGTGTCCCTCAGCACTACATCTACACGTCTTTTAAATACCTCCAGGGATGGTGACTCAACCACTTTCCTGGGCAGCCTGTCCCAATGCTTGATAACTCTTTCCCTGAAGAAATTTTTCTTTATAACCAGACATTGCAATTTCTGTAAAGAAAATGTGAACTGCAAAAATGAAACACATTAGGGAATAAGAGAATGGAGCAAAGAGTAAGACAAATGAAATGCTGGCACAAGCAGATGTGTCCTTCAGAATGACAGGACGTGGAGAGTGGGAGCTCAGCGGTGTTCTTAAGCTATTAAGATTCTAAGGGAAAATTTTGTTCCTGATTGTTTTATGAGAAGATGATGGGGAATTGCAGTGGATTATAATGAATTATCTTCTTTCTATTTAATGTAGTAGATATTGAAGTTTGCTCTTGAAGGTGGGGTTACAACTCTGCAACTGCTGTCCATCAGGAAATAGCTATGAAATAATTTCAGTGATTGAACGTTGCATGGGTTTGCTTGCATGGGTTCTGTTGCTGTTCTCTAGTAGTCAGTTCAATACATGAACACAATATTGCTTTTTGAGGGATCAGGAAAAGGACAGCTGTGACTATCTAAAGCTTCTGATGTGCCATAGAAATGTTGGTATGGTGGTGATGGTATTAACTTCTTTTTCCTAAAGTCAGAGTTACTGAGTTTATATAGGACTCAGAGTATCCCTAGAAATTGATAAAGGGGACACGTAATATATTTCTGAAAACCTGTTTGGGAACAAGCTAAGAGAATACTGATTTTCCCACTGTTCATGACCCTACTTTTTTATGGTCTATTGTTGATTAAGTCCTATGATAAGCAGAGAGGGAAGAGATTGCTGCCCTTCTTTTTCATATTCCAGGTGAATACCAGTTATTTTAGAAGCACACCCTCTGCTTACCTCTCTGTTCTTCTCTACTATAATCACTTTTCCTGCAGTAACCCATATATGTGGTCTAGATATTGAAATATACGCACTGAATCTGCGTGAGTTCAGTTTATGCTGAGGTGTGCCTGTGCCGTACTGTATTAAAAGCCAAAAAGTCAGAACTAACATGAAGGAATATCCAGTAATAACTATTCCTTGTTCTTCAACAGGGGTGACAGGACCTTCAGGTGTACCTGGACCACCTGGTAGTCCAGGGTTTGATGGTAAACCTGGGCAAAAAGGAGAAGTTGGTCCTTACGGTCCCCCAGGTAAGCCCATGAGTTTGAGTTCTTCAAAGACTTGATTCCTTCATAGAAAAATAACATAGAAGATTAGGTGTGAATGTATCTCATTTCACTTCTTTAGTTATGTAGGCAGAGTGCTGCTGTCTGTAGAGATAAAGGGAGACTCTCTGTATTTTAGGGCCCAGAGGATTCCCTGGTCCACCTGGCCCTGAAGGTTTGCCAGGAGCTATGGGCCCACCAGGTGCACCATCTGTTGCTCATGGCTTCCTTGTTACCAGACACAGTCAAACCACTGAAGAACCATCGTGTCCATTTGGAACAAGGCTGATTTACCATGGCTACTCCTTGCTTTATGTACAAGGCAATGAAAGAGCACATGGCCAAGATCTGGGTAAGCAGAGACCAAATTAGAATCCAATTAGAATTGGTTACAAACCAAACATTTTTTTCATTTGTAGAACTGTATTGAACAAGCCTGCATAATTATTCTTGGCTAGCTGGTGCTTTATTATGCCTTCTAGGTTGGTACAAATCATGGTTTGGTGCATAGTGGAAACAGTGTCAGTTTGTTTAAGAAAGTCTTTATGAAAGCCTTTGACGTAGCCATCCATAGTATCTTTGTTGTCAAATTAGATATTAGGCTGGCTAAGTAGATGATAAGGTGAGTGGAAAATCGGTGGGTCCATCAGGCTTGGAGGGATGTGATCAGATGTACAAAGTCTGAGTGGTGGTTGTTGATCAGTGATGTCACTCAGGAATTAGTATTGGGCCAATACTGTTTAATTAATTTATTAATGACTTGGGTGATGCGATAGAGTGCACTCTCTGCAAGTGTGTGGGTAATGCCAGCTTGGGAGGAATGGTTGATTCCCTAGTGGACACAGCTGCCATTCAGAGGGACCTGGCCAAGCTGGAGAAAAGGGCTGAGTAGAACCTCAAGAAGTTCAGTAAAGGCAAAGGCAAAGGGGTACACCTAGAATGAAGTAACCTTATGCAACAGAGCAGACTGGGGACTGACTGCAGTAGCAGCAGTACAGACTGCTAGAAAGCTGCTTTGCAGAAAAGAACATGAATTAGCACTGTGCCCTTGGAACAAATACCCCATTCCCCACTGCCCAACCTACTGGGCTCTATTGGCAAAAGTGCAACCAGCAGATGGAGGGACGTGATTCTTCCCCTCTGTTCGGCAGTTGTGAGACACATTTGGTATATTATGCCCAGACTTCGGCCTCCCAGAACAAGGAAAATGTTGATATACCACAGTGAATACAACAGCTAGCTACTAAGATGGCTAGTGGGGTCTGGACAGTCTAATGGAAGTAGGTTTGCTCAGCCTTAACAGAAATTTAGCCGGGGCGGGAGAGGGCTGCTTTATTGCTGTCTACAGCTGTCTACAGGGACGGTAGAGAAGATGGAGCCAAACTCTTCTCAGAGGGGCTCAGTGACAGAAGAAGCAGTGGACACAAGTATGAGATATATTCCAGTGAAACATAAAGAAAAGCTTTTTTACCATGCTGATGCTCAAACACTGGAACAGGACCCCAGAGAGGTTGTTGAATCTCTGTCTTTGGAGATAGATACTCAAAACTCAACTGGCTATGGACCCAAGCAATCTGATCTAACTGGCAGGGGGGTAGGATAGATGACCTCTAGAGGTCTGTTCCAACCTAAGTTATTCCAAAGTTCTACAGGCGAGACTCAGCTAGTCCTTGCCTTTGTCCTGTTCCTTCCTTATGGAGCTTAGAGAAGTCACTTCCTCTGAGAGAAGTGGTCATCTGCTTTTTAGATGCTCTTGGAAATACTGTTTGGCAGTTGGCAATGGTTTAACAAAAATGGGTTAACAAGTAACCTTTCACTTAACTTTTCAGGCACAGCAGGAAGCTGTCTCCGTAAATTTAGTACGATGCCTTTCTTATTCTGCAATATCAACAATGTATGTAACTTTGCATCAAGGAATGACTATTCCTACTGGCTGTCTACGCCCGAACCCATGCCGATGAGTATGGCTCCTATCACTGGTGACAATATCAGACCATTTATCAGCAGGTACAGTTTCAGTTCTGCTGTGTTTGTAAAATGAAGGAGCCTGTGAAAAGTGCGTGTGGTCCTTTATTTTTTTGAAAAGGCTTTTAATCTGCATATTTTTATTTCGTGCCTTTAAATTTAAAGTTTGAGTTCCTTTGATGAAATGTTTCAAAGTGTGCATGTTTTCAGTTTAGACTTTGATCAAAAATAAATCCATTTTGGGGGAAACCCAAACAAGTAGAGTAGTCTATTTTGAGTCTAATTGAAATCAAAAGATTTACTTTGAAATGGTATTTTGCAAAAGCTATGATGTACTTTGAAGGAGAAAAAGGTTTGAATTTATTCACAGTTCTTGTTGAAAACCGTTCTTTTTTTTGTTCTTTTGACTGGCCATAGCTAGAAGCTTTTTAGGGCTCAGTTTCCTGTTCTTTGAAAATGGTAGCATTATTTATCATACAGTACATTGCCAGGCTTCTTCCATTGTTTTGGACATACTGCTTGAATACAGCCATTGTTGCCTGAATTAAAGGAAACAGTTGCAAAATCAATCATTATTTTTTAATAATTCCAGATCTTTGGCTAGCATGAAGTGTGGCACTTATATCAGACATAACTGGTCTGCATCAATCCAACATCTTGAACTTTTGGTCCATTTTAAATCTTAAGGCCACTAGCAAGAACTATCCTGGCATAATATACTCAGTGCTGAAGGCAGTTATGTGAGCAAGAGTGTGGTGAACTCTACCACTGTTGTTAGATAAGAATCTGACAAGGGAATCTTCAACTTATAACTTAAATCATAATCATTAGGTACAGTCATTACTATGATTCCTATCATTGCTTCTAATCTGTATCAGCTCTTGCTGATCCCTCTTCCTGCCATATAAAGTGAATGGGAGTGAAGATTGCTGTTATCATTTTCTCAGGTCTGTATATACCACCCAAGAGAAAGGACAATTCAAATCATCAGTGGGTTGTAGTCTTGACATCTTGGTACGTTCAAAGAACTATTTGGATCTGCTGCAAAACATTTGATATATATTTTGCTTACTAGAATCCATCTTGTGTTTGCAGTTGTACTCTGTACTCTATTTTTGGTTTTGTGCCATGGAAATTAGTATACCTTGACAATGAGTGGGCAGATTGAGGGCAAGATTCTCAAGACAGGCTGTAGTTTTTGTTGGTCTTACTTTTTTGGTTGTTCATTGGATGTGAATGGAAGGGGCTTGACTTTCAGAAAATTTCAAATGACCAGCCTCTGAAATTCATGTTCCTTTTATGCCATCCCTGATCAAGCACCCAAAGTAACCTCTAACAATCACTTTGGAAACTCTTGCTCAAGGAGGTACCCACCAACATTTTGCATTATCTTATGCATGTAGAGTAGTAGCTTTTGCACCATAAAAATGTGTATATGTTTGTGTATATATATATGTATATGTGTGTATGTGTATGTGCATGTATATGGGTTTTTCTCCTTTTAGCCATAGCAGAGAGTGAGATAATTGTAATACACATTTTTTAAACCAGCAAGGAATCTGAGAAGACTATTCTTTCAATTTATTTTATTAGTTGAGGCTTTTAAACCAACAGTTTTCCCTGTCCAAAAGTTGAAAAGGTGTAGAAGTGTCACTTGCTGCCTTGGGTCATGGACTTCTTTTCATGTAAGGCTTTCCACTGAAATACCAGAAATCTCTTGAAGCAAAGCAGAGCTCCAAGAACAGATACAGCTTTACATTCTTCTTTTTTACTTACTCTTTCATTGATGTGTTTCTTAAAATAACTGTCTTACTTCTGCACTAAAGATGAAGGCAGTAGGTATGAAAGCAGTCTTCACAAGTCAGAAATAGAAAGCTTTCATTCTGAATTCCTTTGCTTCTGTGCATTTTCCAGAATCCAACTTAATCCATTTTGCACTTGATTTTTTTCACCACTCTGATAATAGGATTCAGACTGTTTAGTTCTAAGTATCTGTTTTGAATCATTTTCATCACAGCTAACTGCAGTAGCCAATTTAGGAGTTGTACAAGAAAAAATGAATTCTATCTACCTAATTCCTTATTAACCAGCTCCCATATTAAAATTTCCAGCCGAACTCACGTTTTTTATGATTATCCTGTGAAGGTATGATTGTTCATTGGATTATTCAGTAACCTAGCAGTTCTGAGACACCGTTAATTTATCTAAAGTAAAAGAACTGATGCTGCATAGCTTTCAGAAGAGTTGCTTTCAAGTTCATTGTTCAAGTTACTTTGCTAGAAATTTCTTACTGGAGATAAAGACCACAAATGTAAATAAAAGCCACTTTCAAGGAAGATGCATGGAGAAGATTAGCAGTGATTACCTTTGTAAGACATTTTCCAGAGAGATGGCTTTCTCTCTGGAAGTCACTCAGGGCTATGTTTAGGATGATGAATTGCTGTTATTTGTCTCTGATCACAATAGACCATTTTTTAAGTGATACTTGCTGAGTTACAATGTTTGGCTATTTGCCTCTCATGTTCATGACATGAGCACTTTTAGAAACCACAGTACAAATGGGACTAGAAAAAGACAAGTACATTTAAATTTTCAGATAAGAGGTCTCTTGTTCTTTGCTTAAAGGAAGGCTAACAGGAATATGACTTAATAGTTAAGCTGTCTTTAAGTAAATGAGGAAAAAAAAAAAAGAACCAGCTGGTTGGTTTTCTAAATGAAACATTTTGATTTTCCTTTGTTTTTGGAAGTGACAACATTTTCTAATTCAAGATTCCTTAAAGAAAGTAACTTCTGAAAAAAGCAGTATTACTCCTCAAATGCACGTAGCTCATTCATGTCTTGGTCTTTCTAGATGCTCTGTGTGTGAAGCTCCTGCTATGGTAATAGCCGTTCACAGTCAAACAATTCAAATACCACCATGTCCTGAAGGCTGGAGTTCACTTTGGATTGGTTACTCCTTTGTCATGGTAAGTGCACTGGGGCATACTCTTAAGTTCAGAAAAGCATTTGTTTCAGGCATTTGATCTACACTCCTGCTCTGGAAAAGTTAATATCTGACTATGTCACTTCAGGTCTTAGGAGGGCATTAGACCTCTACCCTTTCTGGTGACTTTAAAAAGATTCTGGCTAATTACTAAATGGGAATAATGCAATAGCAATTAGTTGTTCACTTTTGGGGAAATGCGCACAGCTTGCTCTCTTGTTTGCAGCTCCAGCACAGGATCCAAGTGCTGAATAAATGAGGAAATAAGCAGAATTTTCCATTTTCCTTCTACAGCTACGTTGCAGTAGGTTCCTAGAGTGGTAGCATATCAGTGCCTGTCTTCTTCCTATTCTTTGATGAATAAGCCTTCAGTTTTCAAATGGCATTTTTGACCTTTTATCCAGTTTCTTCAGCTGTATCTATACTAGTAAAATAAATAGGTACAAGGAGTGGCCTGGAAGAGCCACTCTGTAGTGCTCCATAGTGGTTAGTTAGCATGCTTCCTGGCATGCTCACATCCTCTGTCAACAGCCACTCTCCCAGGCAAGGTCTGGGCATGGTCTGAGAAACAGCATGGATCCAGAGCTGTTAGCACTGTGCAGTGGGAGAGAGGCCACTGTGATGTTGGGCAGGAACTGGGTTAAGCTCTTCAGATACAAAGTATAGCAGTCTGTATGCCTTCTGGGCCAGAGAGCAGGCCCTGGCCTGTTGCTAGCGTAGAGATAGCTTGGGTCCTACTGTCAGTCCTGAAGGAGTTCTGTGCATACCACTGCCTGGAAGTTGATGTTGCTCCTATGTTGTGCTGCTGTTAAGCAAAAGAACCCAGTGCCGCCTCTGGGCCCCTTCAGCTCCACCTTCTTACTCCTCCTTGCGCTGAGGGACAAAACAGCAGACGGACGCAACAGAGGACAAGCAGAGAGACAGGAAGAAATATTTGTGCAAGAGACTTAATAGGTTTTGTAGCAGAGGAGGTAAAAAGTCCCTCTCTGACTGATGCTTTTGCATTTTTCTAGCACACCAGTGCCGGTGCAGAGGGCTCTGGCCAGGCCCTGGCGTCTCCTGGTTCCTGCCTCGAGGAGTTTCGCAGCGCTCCCTTTATTGAATGCCATGGCCGGGGCACCTGCAATTATTATGCAAATGCTTACAGCTTCTGGCTTGCCACTATAGAGAGGAATGAGATGTTCAAGTAAGTTCATGATTTATTTATCAGTGTTTGAGATTCAGTCAAGCCTTGTCACTGAGTAAGAGAAGTATTGTTTGAATATAATACATGGTTCAAGTATTGACTGTGCCCCAGCCTGTTTAGTGTATGCAGTTAATGATATTTGTAACAAAAAGAAAAATTTGTAAGAGCTTTTGGGGGAATTAACGAGTGTATCTTCCATTAGTGTTTACAATGTGTCATTTGTACCTGGTATTTTGCTTTTCAGAATAATCTAACAATGTTCACATTGCCACTATGTTTGATTGTATTCACTGAGTCGTAACTGGGATAAGCTGACATACTGATTGAAATTAAGTTAGAATATAACATTCCCCCTAGTGGATGTTGACACATAATAGAACCCCTTGAAATTAGTGCAGGTGTTGAACTAAGTGAGCTGAACAATTATTTACTTTTCCCTAATGTTGGAGGAAGTATGTCTGAATAAAATGCGGCTGAAGGCAGAGGCATTAGGCATTTCTTCAGTCCTGCTGAGGTTCTAATTTCAGGAATTAAGTGGTAGTAGGCTTTGTTCTGGTCTCCTGCACGTAAGTATTTTTCAACACAGTCTAATTTGTTTATTAATGTGTTAGCATATAGACCAGTTCCCAGGTCTGCATAGCTTACCTGATTAGCAGATATTCCTCTCGAGTGCAGGCAAGCATCCTCTTCCACCACAGTCCAGGCTGCCGCTCCTAGTAGCCTTCATCTGGTACTCTTCATCTCTTCATGTCTTCTAGATCTGTGAATGCTCCTTAGCCTGTCTCAGTCAAAGTGAAGCAGGTTGTGTAGCCAGTTTTGATTGATTGTCTGTGAGATAGCTGTCAACTGAGTAGGTAGAAAAATTGAGCACCAGGCCTGATTATCATTGGGGCTGTGATAATCTCATCAACCATAAAAGCTACTACTGAAAGAGCCCATTTGCCAACACTGGGGTAAGCACTGGCTCCCTAGGAAAGGGGAAAGCTGTTCAGAGGAAAATTTAGAGGAGTCAGCACTGCAGTTGTTTGCATTCATTGAGTCCTACCCAGAGACCTATCAACTTCATACCCTTTTCTGGCTACAAATTGTATCTCAAATTATTAAAATAATCCCAGGTCAGGGGACCTGACCTACTATCATAGTTCACAAATACTCTGCAGTTTCCGGTAAAGTCTTAATCTTTTTTAAAGAAAAGCTTTAAATGTAAGTACACTTTTGTCTGAAAATGCTTTATTTCCACCTGCTAGGAGTAACTCCTTAGGATAGGTTAGAGACTAAAGATTTTGGTTTGTCTTTCTGTATGACATTGCATAATTTCCTTTGCTGCTTTTCATTTTTCTGTAAAGTCACAAGAGTTAGCAGAAACTCACGAACAGTCAAATGTCTTCAGTTTCTTTGCCAAATTTTTTTTACTACCCAGATTCCAGCATGTTTTCAAAGTGCTGATGAAACAGGTAGTGTCTTCTCATTAAGAAAAGGTTCAGCCTTGTGACAGAACTGAATTCTGAAGTAACTGGAAGTGGATGATGTTTAAAACTAACCTTGTGATAGTTTGTGACGAAACTTGAAAGAGAATATACATTGGAGAACTTAGGGACACCTTCTTGATTCACCACAGCTTAAAGAACCACTTGGCTGCATGCAAAGTTTGTGTTGTCAATTATAAACCTGAAAACTGACTGTTTGTTATAACAATTGTTAATGGGTCTTTTCATTTATTTATTTTTAATAGGAAACCGACTCCCTCAACCTTGAAAGCAGGGGATCTGCGCTCAAATGTTAGCCGTTGTCAAGTCTGTATGAGAAAAACATAATGACTTTTGAATTTCAACTAATTTCACACAATATGGTGCTATTCGTTTAACAGCAATGAAGCCTAGACATGTATCATATGTACCTCATTGTTGTCCAATATGAAAACAGTAAAGTGCCTTTTAGGAACTTGCATAACTAACACACACTGCTTTACTGGCCCTGTCCTTGCTGAAGAAGAAAAGAGACAACAGAGATAAGCTTCAAATGTTGACATGCCAAATGGCACTTTTGATCAAAATATTCGTATTTTTTATATAAATGCAATGCACTGATAGAATAAAAAGTCAGCATTTATCCAGAAAAAATACAAAGGTGCTAGGAGGTATGCAGTTCTGCCTTATACTGTTTGACCCCCCTTTCTCATTCTTGTATTATATATTTAGATTCATTTTTCTTCCCCAGATAAGTTTGTTGTTACCGTTATCTAGGTGTCTCAAAATCCCAGACTCTTGGGTATGTACTTATTGTTCCTGTACAAAGCAATACTAATGTAAAAAAGAGTTTTGGGATTACAGACTGTGGTTAAGCAACATGTAACCATCTTTTCACAACATAGAGTGCCATCCTGCAAACCTTTGCTTCTGTTTATAGTCTTTAGTGCTATTGGTTTTAATGGGACTACATCTGGAAGAGATTGCCACATTGGTTTCCCAAATAGGCAAGTAAGTGTTTCTGCTATGTTGGTACTATGCAGCTTCATTATGCAGTAGAACAAACTTTCCTGTGGAATAAAGAATGATCCAGCAATGGTCAAGAAAAAATATATATATAAATATTTTAGTAATTTATATAGATATCAACCATTAGGCAAATCAAGCTCTGAGTTTATCATTTCAAAAAGAAGCTTACAAAAGTTTTCTTCTTTTCAATGTCATGAATTAGATGTTAAATACCAAAAAATGATGTGAAGTGTTCATTTTACGTAGGCCATTTCAATGCTGAAGTTGCAGAGACTGAACCCAGGTTAATAGCTATTTGTGTTTATTATAGTAAATCCTGCTTTGAGCTTATAGTCTTTATTCTGTATTTAATATTTTTCAGGGTTTTAAACACTACTCACACACTGAATGACTTGATTTTGAAAAGTATAAGGCCTTAATTTTATTAATATTGTGCCAAAAAAATTATTCTAAGTGGCCTCAGAAATATTTCTAAGGAATTTCTATGCAATGATACCATTGTTTGAGCACATCCGTGTCCAAAAGTGTTTTATAGACTATTACCATGCAAATACCAAAAGATTTTTGCAAATGCCAAGGCCTTTGTGTAATTTCTTACATGTGTATTTCTTAAGAATTCATTTGTAATAAAACTATTTGTGTAAAAAAACAGAAGAAAAGAAAAAGTTTTTACTAATTTGTTACTAGCATTCATTTACAGCAATGAATTAATTTTTAATAAGCCACCAATAAATGCACAAGCTTGATGTAATCCTAGATTATTTTTGTTTTGCACATCGTTCAGATGTACAAAGCATCTTCAAAAGGGGAAAACAGGGCACTGTATTGACAACTCTGTTGTTACCTTGTAAGAACTGGTACTGGTAGACAAAACATGAATTACGCATCTGTTGCTGAAATATGTTTGATGTGAACATCTTACAAAAATCTGCTAACTTCATCTTAGCTCATGGGAAGCAATGAAGTTATACATTTTTCACTCTTCCCTTGAATTTTTCATGCACAAATGAGAACTGAATTATACAGGATAAAAATTAAAATATCTCATATAATTTTGCAAGGTGGATCTTGGCTGTGGTTGTCTGAAGAGGAAATGGGCTGTGATATCTTTTTCCTTGGCAAAAGCACATAGTTTGTTAATGTTTCATGTTGTTTTCTGAAATTTGTGAAGGGGCTGCTGCTACTGTTCTGAACTCACTTTCACTTAAAATTGTTGACAACATTGGCTGGCCAAATGATTGTATAGAAATCGGCCATTTCCTTCAGTGCTGATTCTTAACTCTCATGGAAGATTTGACAGATGATAATTTTATTTATAAATGACCAGTCCTCACAAAAGTCCCTTACCAGCCTATAAAATACAAGAGTCTGGTTATGTCTAATCAGCCTGATGCAGGGTTTTCCAAAGTGCCATTTGTTACTCAGAAGAAGAGGAGAAGACGATAGGGTGATTCCTTGTGGCATCTAGGAAGAATTGAGCAGACATTGAGCCTTCTCTGACTCAGAGGATCCAAGCTGCTGCTCAGACTTTGTAATTGCACTCTACAGCTCATCTCCTGGTCAGCTAGGGATTTAATTTGCTTGGTTCGAATTGTCTGCCAGCTGCCAGACAGCTGAGTTTATAAAGTCCTGCATGTATGTTTAAATCAAATCTGTGTGTAAGAATACAATTCCTTTTGCTAGTGAAGGGACTACTCACTGCAGCTGGGTTTGCACTAACCTGTGTTTTCTCAACTAGGAGCATTTTGGAAACAAGGTCCTTTGAAAATTTTCAAAAACTGTTTGAACTGTAGTTTGATACCTTACTTATCTAGTAGTAACTATTTATTCCATAACATCCAGCTCATAAAATCACCTAAACTATTATCATGCTAAAGATGCTATTTCTACTAAGTCCATGAGTAAACTTTTCAGTGGTTATCAAGTACCAATCAGATCTACTGAAAATGTTGTGAATGCTAGATTTTGATGCCCTGGGTGAGGAAGAGCCCATGTAGTAAAGCAGAAAAGAATTGTGAAACACTTTCTGGCTTTCAAAAATGTGTAAGTACCCCATATTCAGTCATTTATGGCCAGCATTGTTGCTACAGTACAGTTCATTGTGTGAACAGGTAATGGCAAATTTTTTTTAGCAAAAATTTGCTAAAATTGTGTTGCATAAGCTTAAATTTCAGGAGAAAGGTTTCCTGAAGAAGTCCAGCTTGTTTAGTAGGCCTGGTTTTGAATGCAGTACTTGAGTAACTTTCATGACCCAAATAAATACATGTGTAGAACAGCAGGTGGTGCCCTTGCTCTCTTTGTGGTAGGATTGGTGCTAACAACTTTACACTAACAAATGCCTTGTTCTCTAATCCACTAAGATGTAAAGCAGCCTGACAGTTCTCTATTTTTCTGAGTCTCTGTCTCTATTCTGACATGTTCTAGTCACCAGTAATTTTCTTTCTGAAATAGGGACGAAGCAGTCTTCAGTAAAAAAAAAATCTAAAAAATCTGTATGTAGACAAAATAAAAATAGAATATAATTAAATAATCTAACATATATTTTGAAACAAATTATCTCTTAGCTTGTGTGTCTTTTCTGACAGATATACATTCAGTATATAATTATATCTTTTATCCTTTTTGTAGTGGTAACTTCCTCAATGAAATACACTTTTTTCTATGGAACAGGACTCCTGAGAACAATATCCCCATACCAGGCTCCCTGAGAAGCAGTTACATTAAAGCCATACCTTTTTGTGACTGAAATTTTAAAGTTGCATGGCTTTTTGAGAATTCCTTTCCTACTTTTCATGTTTTACAAATCGTGAGTAATCTGCACTATCCATACAAGGCGGAACATAAACACGTAAAACACAGGGCCAGGCACATGGGTCCCAGAGTGCCCACTAAACCCAGTAAACAGAAAATAGGGCACCTGGCACAAAGACAGACCCCTGACAATTTGAAATCGCAAGTGTCTTGGTTCTGCCTGTATCTCCATCCCTTGCTCTAATAACGGTGATTGGCCCTGCCTGCGCTCGGACCTTCAGAAGGAGTCCGGCAGTGTTCTTCCTGAGGCTGCAGTGGAGCTTCTCTCTCTTTGGTGTTCATGTAGTGGCAGCTATGTGCTGCCCACTGCATTTCTGCCTCATCATACAGAGCTAATCTTTCTTATGAACTTCACATTCTGAATTAGGTAACACAGCGAGAACATGAGAGACCAATGTGGATCCTTAAATGCATATATCAGGCTCGGGCTGATGCTGAGACCAGTGATGGTCTGGGATAGAATTAATCATTAAGAAAAGAAGCATCCAGTGGCCACATGGAGCAATCAGCCTCTCTATTTTCAGACTAAGAAAGAAGGAAATCATTCCACCCATCCACTAGTTGTAGCATAGTTTATTTAGTATGAACTATAATTGAGTATGAACTATACTTTAGTATTAACTATAATATTAATTGTGAGCTTGCAATATTGGGGCAGTCTGTACAGCATAATTATAAATAAAAAATAATACCCAAACTTACTTTTATCACTAACAGCTGAGCAAGAAGCACCACGTTATTTGTGAAAGATGTACTAACACTCAGAACAACCTCAAAAAATACTTGCTTGAAAGTATACATTTTTTAAACAATTCTCTTCCTTCAGCATGTCAGAAGAAAGTCCTTCCAAAAAATGTAAGGAGGGGGTGTGTAGTTTTGGTTATTCCTCTCTAGCAGACAATATGCTTGTTGTGTTGTTTGAGGTGTTAATACCTGTGGGAGGATAAATCACTACTACTTCTCATGAACTCAGAAATCCTTCCTATGGTAAATATATTTCACCCAGCCAGGCTCACTGACACCACCTTCTGTCTTCAGCTCCCATTGTAAGAGAACGTTACTCTGAGCTAAATATTCTTACTTATATTTCAATGTTGATTTCTAAAGATATATTTATTTCTAACTTCCTATTTTCTTCAAACCAAAGAGAACAGAGCCTTGCTTTTATGTAAACAATCAAAAGATTTACAAATATCTGGATCTTTTAGTTTTACATATGTTAGAGAGCCGCCTTCATTTTCCTCTGGCTCTATGCAGTCAGCTGTATTTATTATAACTGGCGTGCAGAGGACAGAAGACTTGACAGAGTGAAAGTTATAGATGGAACACGATCATTTGATGCTCTGTCAACTCCTGTCTCGCCTAAGAAAACAGGTTACATTTTATGCAGAATTGTGGCAGGCTTCATTTGTCATCTCAGCTCCATGAAGTATGATTTGCACTGTAGTAAATAAGCATGTAAAATGGACTGGGCAGGGGAGAAAGTCCTTGTAAAACAGTTTAAAGAGCATTGATAAAACCATTTTATTACTCTTAACGCAGAGCTTTTAGACCGGTGTAACTCTCTGTATGCTTGCTCTAGAGCGTACTTCTCAGGCTCACGCCAAACTGGTTATTTCTCACCATCAGTTCCTGGAAGAGGTTCAAAGTGGAGAGTGCTAGCACATGCCTAGTGCTATGTTCTGCCAAAGCTTTTGTTATCTTTGTGGGCATAGTAGCTGGCAGTGGAAGAGGTTCCTCTCTTCCTATTTCCTCTAAATAATTATAGCAGCATTTTTTCCAGCCTAATTTTGGACATGAACCTGTTTGTGAGATGTGATCAAAGGGGCAGCCAAATCATAGGGACTTGAAATGCAATCACATGAATCACATGTCAAGAATTGTTTCTGTGTACTGCTTTCAAAAACGTATCTGGGAATCCCCACACTATCTGTGATGCTCAGACACTGATTCCCAGGGGAGTCTCAGTAAGTATCGGTTTATAGTTGTCTTGAGACCTACTTCCTGTCACCCTAGCACGGAAGATGTGTTGCAGCCTCTGCGGGAACTCTGACAGGTGAGAAGGTGAGTACCAGACAGAAGTGAATGAAGACTCTTGGTAGCTCAAGAGGCACATCTACAAACAAAACGACCGTTTGCTCTCATTTCCACATTAACTGACTGCAGCTTTTTCACAGATTTTTTGACCACCCTTGATCAGCATTTGGGAATTGTCAACCATCTCTCTTCAAAGTTAATACAATCTGGGCCATTCAGCATTGTCCCTGAACTAAGGAAAGGACCAAGCCTGGGACAGTGAAGGATACACCCTGTCTTATTCTCAGCCCTCCCTTTGCCAACAGAAAAAAAAACATAGAAAAGAAGTGCTGGCATTCCAATAAAAATACACTGCAGCTCTCTTCCTCCTCTGTTAAAAGGCAAATCTTACTGCAGGGAAAGATGGTGAACTCTAAAATGGGAAGGAAAAATCTGAAATGGAAATTTGAGAAAATATTCTTTAGATAATATATTCACATTATACCAACAGTTAATTGGAGTAAGAAAGACAACATCTGAAATGCTATAATCACCTACAGTTGTGAGGGAATTTGAGGGATTCCCCAAGAAGATGGCGATTTCTTAACAAGAAAGCTACAGAAGTTATGAAGGCCAAATTGAAAAAAACATAGGAATCACACTGGCTGAGTAGACTCTCCTGAACACAATCTTATACATTTGAAATAAAAGTCAGATTCAGATTCCAAAGATAACGGTGATTGCTAGTGGTGCAAACCAGAAGCACAGCATTTCCTAAGGAAGACACTGTGACCTGGCAATCACAGGAGAGTAACTGGGATTCTGCTAAGATGAGGTGCTTTGGAGCCCCTGCAAGGTTTCACTTACAGCCACTCGCTTTTTCAGAGAACTGACCTAAAAAAATTGAGTAGGTCCTACTAGTCAAAGCCTGAGATTGAGAGGAGATTTGTGAACAGGATCTGGAAGTTATGGTCAAGCGCTCAATTCACTGCTACGAAAACATGAGCTCTTCTGTGTGTGTAGCTTTAGTACCAACGCATTTTTTGGTATGTTTTGTTCTGATTTATTGTAGTCAGAGAAATCTAGCCAACACATGTATGTTAATAACTATTAGAAAGAAGAAGATTTCTTTCCAGAAACACACAGCACAGTGGAAATTTTAAAACTTTTTCTCCTCTTTTTCAGGCACATTGCAGAGAATCACAGAGAGAGAGAGAAATTTTGTAGTTGTTTGTTTGCTCTTGCAAGGCACTGAACATGACCCCTCAGGAATGTGTAGGAGAGGAAATGAAAAGCAGACGTGGGAAGCTGAAAAAGCAGCACTTCTCCTCTATCATTAAGTATATAATAAGGTAGATTACATCAGTTGTTGGCCTAGTCTCCCTGGTGAACAGGTGTCATAGATACGGCACTGTCTAATCAAATATTAACTCATCATGCGGCAGCAAGTACTAGGAGAGGGAACGTGTAAGATCATCTACCTCCTTTCACATGCGGCCAACTCTTCCATGAAGCACTGACAACCAGTTTTTCTCTGCTTCCTATAACAAAAGCACATTGGATACTAACATAGAAACAGCCACAAACTCAGACAAAGGGTTATGTTTATGTACATATTTATGAAGTAAATCCATAGGCCTTTAGTAGTAACTATCTTCAACCGTTACTTAGAATAAACTGGTATACTAGGTTTTTGATTCATATATTTCTATGTTGTTTAAAATTGAATATAAATGCCATTGCTCGCATTTTACAAGCAGGGAAAATGGAAATGAAATTACATGCATTTAGTTAGAAAATAAGTCAGTCCTTAACTCCTGGACCAGGGCTGTCCCTGCTGAATCATGGTCTGGCCCAAGGTGTCTGGCACTCCTGAACACTGATGAAAAAAAGAAAGACTTGTTTAGTTTTTGAATATTCCATTGCTTTTTTTAGACCTTTTTACTTTATACAATGTGATATAGAATGCAGAGTTGCAATAGTTTTAAAATGACAGCTGGACCAGCTATGTGGGTATTGTACATAAGATGTCAAATAATGTGGGAGGAGGCAGCTGATGAGAGTCACTTTCTGTCTTCTCAGTCACTTTCCTGGAGGAGAAAAATCAGTAAAGTATGGTATTCAAAGTATAGCCTCTGAAGTGAACTAATGATAGGTGAAACGAGGCAAGAATTTTTTTTTTCAGGAAAGACAGCATATCACTTACTCTCTTTTTCTTTGGGTTCCAGGAAGAGTCAGTATAGAAGGAGAAACAATGGCTAGGAGAGAATGTTCTGGACGACCAGGTATCCTGACATATGGACTCTTACAAGTGTCCTCCTTGATCCATCCTAGCTGTCCTTTTTCCAAGATCAGAAGCCTAAAACTCCTCCACACAATTTCAAGCAGAGGGCTAAAAACGATTCCCATTTAATACAGAAGGGTGTAAATTGACCATAAAATAATTCAGCCTGGAGAGTCCTTTATAACTATCAAAGGAGGGAGATTTGGAGCTGTTTTTTCAATAAAAATGTAGGTGCACAAAATGTTAAGTGTTAACGACTGACAACTTTTTGTAGTTATTCGGTGGGATTGCCTGAGCTGGCGGGATTGAAGAACTAAAACGCTTTCCATCCCAAGCTGTGTTAGCCCTGACCGAAAAGAAACGCACCGCTGTTGGCTGTATCTGTAGTTTCCTATTATCAGGTATTGCCCTTCCATGTTCTGGTGGGACTTTTTTTATGGATTTTTTATATATATATTTTTATATATATAATCAACAGTTATTTTATATATATTTTACATCTAAGAACTATTATCCCATCATCTGTACTACTTGTCCAAAACAGTATTAAAATTCATCTGACAGAAGGGTGAACCTAATGTATAAGAGTTAAGAAGTCCTGCTCTGTAGTTTTTAATTACTCAACGAAGGTGGGAGATGTGCCAAGAGCTGGAGAGATCTAGGTGCAAATTTTAGCTGTGACTCAGCTCCACCTTGAACAGAGATCCAGGTGCAGACTGTTCCCTCTCCACCCCGCTTGCTTTTGGGAAGAAGCCCAGAGGCACAGGAAAGGGTGGACAAGCTGGTAGTGAGCTCCAGCAGGTTCATGATCTGGGCAGTCGGTGAGTTAGGACCAACAGGTGCATCACAGAGTAAACTCACTCTGGGGCTGGGACATGGCCAAGGTGCATGGCCTACAAACACAACACCTGCCCCACCGTACAAATACAGCTGGTGTCATCCCACTTTGCTTCTGTTCAGGTCAACGTTAGTCCACGGGAGCAGAGCTGGCGAGGCTTGAGCACCTTGAAAAATCCCTTGCGATGTATTTAAAAAGAAGGGTTCAAAACAGGCACCGCTAGGCCACCTGTTGATGATAACGCCTTGTCATTTATTTGAGATTAATTGAGGATGTCTCTTTGAGTTCTGTGTTGTATCACCTTCAACATCTTTTGGATACCTTAACGTGACAGAGCCAGTGAAAGGAGGCAGTCTTCTTGAACTCTTACTTCTGGAAAAGAGACCAGTAAAAGCTTGTCATCAGTTTTTATTAACACTAAATATTTTAGCAAGCTCTTGCCATTTTAAGTATTGTGGGGAAAACAAAGCAGTCATCTGCCTCCTCTAGCAATTTTCATAGCTCATGAGACTAATCGTTCCTGTCAGGTAGCTGGATAGCTTTTTCATTCTTCATAGCTGACAGCCTTTTTGCATTTGGTATTGAAAGCACGGGCTTCAGCCTTATGCTACCAAGAATATCCTACATATTTTAATTACTTCCTAGAATCACTCACCTTTTGAAAGAGGCACAGCACTGCACTGCAAAGCACAGAAGGGACAGTGTTGAGTCTACAGGATTCTTACTCTCCGGAGGATTTGTTGGCAAAAGTGTAATGCTCTCAGTGAAAGGCATTGAGAACAGGCTCTGGTCTTGGAGAGCTTGTGATCCTCACTTTGATTTCATCCACAGTGTGTGCAGTGAGTTGATCTAGATTTTAATTTTTTAAAATACCTGTATTTTTGGTGGGTCTTGGAGGGCTTTTTACAATAAAAGAACTACAGAATAGGAATATTGTCTTGTTTTTATAAGGAGAAGTGGAGACTCACTACCAGCAGAGAGATTCTGCTGCAGTAAACTTGTACTGGTGGGACAGGTTTAAGCACTTAATCCTTTTGCTGCTTCTGTTATAACAATTCCTAGAATATGGCAACACTAACAGGATGTTTTTCATAGAGATTAAAAAGGATTATTCATTTTAGTGACTCATCTCCAGCCAGTCCATTGTTGAAAGCTGTGGCTGATTGTACAAACACTGTGTTTTCCTGATGAAAGGAAAGCAAACTGAAGAGACCTGTTCCTTTTCAGCCCCCATCTATTCTGACCTTTGCTCTCTGTTATCAATATAACGGCTAAAATTCCCAACAAAGTCTAGTTCTCTTCAGCGTGTCCTGTGTGTTAGCCCAAGCATCTGTCTCTCCCTGTCCTTTACCTCTACAGACTATTCAGAGACAAGCACCGCACCACCGTGCAGTGTCTAGCCTTCTGTTTTGTTTCAGGGCAGTGTAACATCTGTGCGTCCATACTAGGGGCACATCCTCATCTGGTCCTGCTTAGAAGTTCATTCTGGGAACAACAGGCCCAAGAATATTTTCTACAACAAAAGAAGGCCACTTTTTACAAGAGCAGCTGAGTGGAAGCACTCACGCTCACACTTCCACTGAGTGGAAGCACTCCACAAAAAGATGCAAAGGTATCTTGCTTTCTTACAGTAAGGCGGGAATTGGGGTGCTGAGTAAGGCTCTCAGCTTCACATTCCTCTACGACATATACACAAAGTCTGCCCCTTTTCTGAGGGCAAACTGTAAACTTCTGATTGAATTCATTTTCTGTCCTGTCTGCTTGGAAAAGGTTTAAATAGCAAGGACAAACAACAAAAGCCTTTACTTTAAAAAAATACAGCCTAGCTTGGAGTGTCTCTTTTAATACTAACTTCTTGGGCACAATTAGATCTCAGGAAGAAATTTTTCACTATGAGGGTGGTGAGGCACTGGAACAGGTTGCCCAAGGAGGCTGTGGAGGCCCCATCCCTGGAAGTGTTCAAGGCCAGGTTGGATGAGGCTTTGAGCAACCTGGTCTAGTGGGAGGTGTCCCTGCCCATGGCAGGGGGGTTGGAATTAGATGATCTTTAAGGCCCGTTCCAACCTAAACCATTCTATGATTCTATAATTAAACAGCTTCTTAACTTTTGCTTATCACCAAGGGCTTCTCTATGAAAAGCTTGCCACTTAGATTTTTTTGTATTTGGGAAAGTTGATTGGTTTTCTAAGAACTATTTTTAATCTTTCAGTTTTGTAGGTCATCTTCTGGCTTGTCACCTACTACTTTATGGACATGAATTGCCAGAATTCTTTTGAAGTATAAAAATGCATGCATTCAAGATAACTTTTGGGGGTATGTTCCCTAAATAGCTGATTGTACCCAGAAACAAAAGTAATTTTCTTACATTGTCAACAAAACAGACATCAGTTAATCATCGTGGAGCAAAAATTGCTTGGATGAGTGTTTTTTCTGTGAAGCAGGAAGTATATGTTCTCTTGACATCATTGACACGGTACATACTGCCATCTGGGTGTCCTGAGGAAGCATCTGGCTTGCTTCCTTACCTGCTGCTCTCGTCCTTTCTCAGTGGCCACATCAAAGTGCACTATAAACACAAAAATGGCGTCAAATGCCAAGCTTTCAGCCTTACATAATGCCATTTGCTCCGGGATTTTGCAACGTGATTGATCATCCCTGTTTTGCAGGTGGAGGAGCTGAGGCAAAGATGCCCGTGAGCCATGGGCTGGGAGCAGAGCTAGAGCTGAACTTTTTCACACAGTTGGCGCCTACTCTGAGGCCATGTCCACACCCGCTGTTGTCATTGTGTTCACAATTACCACCTGTATAAAAACACTCCTGAAATGTTGAAGCATCTTAAGAGACCATATGATAATACTACATTTATATAATGATTCACGCTACAGTACTAACGCAAAATCAATCATAGCTAATGTTAAAGGCACTTTTTCTGCTCCACTTTCTCCCTCTGTGCCTAGGTAGCTGAATGCTGGTGAAGTGCCTGATTTTACACATTATTTGATATGTGTCTATGTGTAGGTCACTAAGAGTACATTAGCAATGCAGTGACATTTGTCATTCAAACTATCACATCGACCAAGCCACCGCGAGCGTTAATTATTTCACAAGTGACTGCACTCAGTTATGTGTCTCAGGCTGGCGTATTGCCAAAGAAGGGTGATTTATTTTTTTTTAATGAGTCAAAATTTTCTTTCCACACTAGTAGCCTGTTAGATGGGATCATGGTCCTTAGATACTTGCAGAGTAATGTGAAGACACGTTGGGTAACAAACAAAAGGAGGTTAAAATTGCAAACTGCTAGCTGTCCTATGTTTTCTTTCTTTGTGGCAGATTGCTGAGGTTCCTGCTACACTGTTCAGTCTTTCAGGAACTGAAAGGCAAGAAGCTATGTCATTGCCCACAGGAACTCAAGGGGGTTTGTATTATAGTCAAGTAGCAAGAAGCCATTTCAATAGGTGCTGTTGCCAGGAAGCTCACAGAATAGTTTAAGTCTTTGTCATGAATCCATGAGGTTTTTTCTTACCATAGGCTGAAACAAGAACCATGAACTGTACTAAAAATCAATATAATTTAGTAATGTATTATAGAGACAACAAACAGGATTTTTCTAGAATTTAGGAACAAATTGCCTGTAGACTACTGCTGATGGCTTAATCGCCATTTCACTCTGCGAACAATAAGACATATGGCCAGCTGGGGTTTACTAGATACTTCCAAAGCATCGTTATTTCCAGTTAGAAATGCTATCTGCTGTGAAGTCAAATCCTGGCAGTGGAGGCTGCTGAGTCTTTGCACTCTGCCAGAGTAAAGGCGCTACCCTGATTGTGTGTAGCCCAACTGGAGCCATGGCTGTGACAGGAAACTGAGCAGAGACAGGGCAGCCTGGAAACTCTGTCCCTGGTCATTATGTTCATTGCTGCTATAAAAAGACTTCAGCCAATTATGAATTTTGTCAGAACATTCTAATATGGATGGAAGGAGAAGGTCACTTTGAAAATAGCTCGTATTTATTTGTCTGTCAATGCTCCTAAGAAACTATACACGTACACCAGATGCTAGACTGACTGTGCCCTTTGTTCATAACACAGGCAATTAAAACAAAAAGAAGAATGTCCAAGCGGTATAGTTTTAATAATCCCAAAGATTAGCAACTAATCCCAAACCATAATGAATTTTCCATCAGCATGACTTGTAGGTCGCTGTCACTATAAATTTAGTCCAATGAAGTCCATTACCCAAAGGAATGCTCATGGACTGCAGAAAAACAGAACAGAAGCCAGGGTCAGTGATGGAAAAAATAAAAACAATAAAACATTGCCTGGAAGGTGCTGTATTGACAGCCTGTAGATGGCAGTGGACTCAACTCAACTACTACTCACATACTCCGCAAGGAAAATACCTTTAAGGAGGTAAACATCCATCATCTTTTCCATTTACATCATTTTCTGTTCCATTCCATCTTAATAATACCAAGTCTTAGTGCCACATGGCTACTAGAGTCCTTGTCTTTAATCACAAATGTCCTTTGAATGACTATTAGGCATATTGGGTGAAAAGACTTGGACTTCTGCCCAAGTACCTGAATTCTGGACAAAATAGTTCCACCTCTGTGACCCTGTAGAGAAATAAGTGTGTGAGGGGAGCCATGTCCTTGAGAAAATGGGAAAAAACCTCTCTGGTCAGAGCATGCCTTTGCTGAGTACATTATATGAACACTGCCAGTGTAGCATGAAGTACCAAAAAGTCAGCCCTAAATTGCTCTTAGTGACCCACAGGTAACTGAGGCCACAGCCCATGGAAATCTGAGGTTCTGGTGCAGATGAAGTATCTTAAGACCAAAACTGTGAACCAGAAGCCTTCTGCTCAGAACCCAATTTATCCGGGAGGAAAGGGGAGTACATGGAATTACTTTAAACTATGTTGTGACTAAACACTGACATGAAGCCATGACCTGAGCAAATGTCTGAAACAGTATCAAAAACATATCTGTGTGAACAAATGAACATCTGACACCGTCTCCCGCAATCCAAGTCAGGATGTTATAGCCTGGATGGGTGGACAACTAGATTGATAAGAAACCATTTTGATGGCCAGGCTCAGAGGGTCATGCTCAGTGGATCATTTTCTGCCTGGAGCATGCAACAGGGTGGATACCACAGGGTCTGTCCTGGGACCTGTGCTGCTTCATGTTGGTATCAGTGACCTGGAAGAGGTCGTGCAGCACACTTTTATCAGGTTTGCAGATAATGCCAAATTGGGAGTGTCCAGGCAATACTCTCCATGGAAGGGCTGTCATTCAGAGGCTCCTAGACAGGCTGGAGTGATGTGCCAACAGGAACCACATGAAATTCAAGAAACCAAATGCAAAGTGCTGCACTTGGGAAGAGTCTCTTTCAATGATACAGGCTGGGGACAGACTGCCTGGGGAGCTTCTCTGGGGAAGGGGCTCTGGTGCAGCGAGCTGGGCAGGAGCTGGTAGCAAGCCCTGGCAGCAGAGATGGCCAGCAGCATCCAGGGCTGCATCAGCAGGAGCACTGCCAGGAGGTCAGGGTAGGTGTTGTCCCCTCTGCCCTGCACTGGTTGTTAGACCACATTTGGATATCGTGGCCCGTTTGGTGCCTCCCAGTGCAGGAAAGACACCAATAACCTGGAGTGAGTTCAGCCCCATAATGCTTAGGACTGGGGGAGGTCCCCATGAGCAGAGGCTGGGGCAGCGGGGCTTGTCCAGCCTGGGGCAGAGACAGCTTTAGGGGCACCTGACAGCCACCCCAGCGCCTACGGGGAGGGATGGAGAAGGGGCAGCCGGGCCCATCACAGCCACAAATGGCAGGGCAACAAGGTACTGCAGGCATGAGCTGAAATGAGAGGGGTTCAGGCTGGGTACTGACAGCTCTCCCCGAGAGGACAGGCAGGCCAGGAGGCAGGCAGGGAGACGGGCTGTCCAGGAAGGTTGGGCAGGCTCCATCCTTGGGGGGTTTCAAGACCCAGCTGGGCAAAGCCCTGAGCAACCTGGTCTGACCTCACAGCTGGTCCTGCTTGGAGCAGGGGTGCACAAGGGACCTCCAACATGAACTATTTTATTGTTCCATGATTCTAACCAGTAATATTACACATAGGAGCATGAAGAATGTTTCTCCCGTTGTGATGCCATTCTTATGCAATTACACACTGGTGACAAATCCTGGCTGGGGACAGTAACCCAGAACCTGTGCATCTTGACCACTGGCATAAATTAGAGTACACTTTATTGACTCAAAAGTGTTTAAATATAGCAGATGCTGTTGCTCATTTTTTACTGTGAATGGCAAATTTGTCAACAGGATATTTCAATGCTTCTCAAATACGGAAAAAAGAACCAAATTAAGAGTTCTGCTTTTTTTTCCATCACTATTTACAGTTCACCACCAGTATCCTGTAATGGACCTGAGCGTGACTTAAAAAGTACATTTTGTTTCTAATTTGTTCTTTTTTTAAAGCTCTGTTATCATTTTAAATTTTATTGGTCATTCACTGTGACTGGTGACATTTCACTGATTCCTTCAGCTTCCGCTTTCTCCTTCCTTTTTAGAGTTAAAACCTATCATCACTGACATTTTTCTTTCCTTCCCAGATTCTAAATATTTATTTTGAGGATTTCTTTATTGCTCTGTGTCTTTTTCTTTTTAATCCATTACATTTTTCACGGTTGCTCAATCACAGTTTTTTATTTAGCATCCAAGAACTAGTTCTTAAACATTTCCTTGTGTGCTTGTTGAAAGCATTTCTTGCTCTATATATACATTCTAGTCTATAATGTTGCCAATTAGTTTAACCATTAAAAAATGGCTATTTAAAGCTTGATAAAATGTAATGCTGGTTAGTAGCAATAATGTGGTCCAATAAATTTAACCCAATCATGATCATTAATATATAGGCAAGCATAAATATTCTAAATTGGCCGTGAACATTTGCTTGTCCACCAAAATGAGCTCTAACGTGGCAACTTTCTTATCATCTCCTTCTATGAATATTTTAAGGTGTCTTCACCCAGATGTAAGTACTTGCACATTTTCAAACTCCCATGAAAAATATCTAATGTCATTTGTTTGTTGCCAACACCTAAAAAAGCGAGGCCCTTTTTCTAAATATTCCTAGGTACTTCTTACAATACAGCTAGCACATGGACAAGGTGACCTCTTAGAGGTCCCTTCCAACCTCAACATGCTAACTGTGCCCGTGATTTCTCCTGCAGTACCTTCAATATCTGCTTCAGTATTATCTGTGCTCACTGCTTCCAATTTTGTGCAACATCTACCCTGTCATTGTTTAACTGCTTCTCACCGAGTACCTTATAAATGGAATACAAAAGCCTCTGTACCTCAAAGACCCTTGAACCTGGACAGCATCATGGTTCATAGAATGGGTTTCAGGTTCAGAAGTGATATCTGACGCTTTACTCAGTGGGATCCCATAGACTCACTGCTTTAGACCATAGTGCTGGTGCCACAGCCTTCCAGAGGCCCTAATTACCAAGATACTTTTCCTTGTTACCTGGGGAAGCTCTGGTTTCTAGTTAAATGTAGAGCAGGGACCATGGGCAAGGGAATAAATTGAACAGATGCAGGAATGGAGAATATAGTGCTCTGAAAAATAAAAATATTCTGTGAAGACCCTCCAACTTTGACCTCGCCTTTCTAGCATATCCTCGGTTTGATCAGTGATATTGCACAATGTTGTCATCCCTTCCTCAGCCTGATTTTCTTACGGAAGCGGGGCCCAGGTTGCAAAACCCGGGGTTCTTTTCCTCGCCAGCTTTCTAGGAAAAAACATTGAAAGACAGCAACCATCTTTCCTGTGTGGAGACATGCCACCTTTTGATAGCCTATGGTGTCTCTGCCACACACCTGGGCTGTAGCTTTCCCACTAGGGTATGATGTCTTCTGTACAGTGTGGCTACTGCAGCTCACCGAGGAGGCTGCAACTCCTACTCCTTCTGTGCTGCTCCGTGCTCGCTCTGCTGCCTCTGCGCCCCCTCCCCATCAACTGCTTCAACCCACAGGTTGAGAAATTGTGTTCTCAGCATTTTTAAATGCTCCAGTAAGTCAAACCTACTGTGTGTAGTTAATCATTAATCTTTATTTTTATTAACTTAGAGCTAGAGGTTCAGAATAAGAGACTTCTGAGTGTTCTGAGAAATAAAAGAGCAATGGAGAGGGAGGGAAAGGTGTGCTCACTCCATTACTGAACATGTTCCAGAGGCTGACACATCGCTGGGCGTAACCCACAGCAGCTATAGGAACTGCTGTAATTTAAGGCCCTTTCTTGGGGATTTTCCACTGGCTTCAGATCCTCCAGACTTATGAGCTCTATAGTTGTTCCCCACTCTACCTTGGAAACTTCTGTACCAGGCTTGTGAAAACAGCCACCTGTTTTGGCCCTGACCTACCCTTCCTGGGTAGAATTAGACCTCTGAGGCTCACGCAAATCGCCCAAGTGCTGCTTGATTATTTGGGGATATGTAGGAGGGATGCTGAATTGGTCCCTTCCAGTTTCTTACCTGTATACATACGGGGCGTATGTGGATGTGTGTGGATATGTGGATACAGATTCAGCTGCTGTCAGATGCAGCGTGCATCCGCGCCTCAGTGAGACAAGGCAGCTCCCCTTTACGAAGCCAAACTCTCCCCTGTTGAGGGAAAAAACTAGTGGAGTGGGGTTAACAGAAATGGAGCCCTCCACATGTGAACCATCCAAACATGTGCATCAGAGACATCAATTTTTGCTAAGCACGTAATCAAGGTTGTGCAGATGCCCGTAATTTTGAGGAACTAGACAAAGTGTGGTGAGCAAGGATATGGTACGTGAGAAAAAGATGAAGAGGTGAGAAAAAGATGAAGAGGTAAACAATTTCTGATTGCAGTGACGGTTAGTTAGGGTGGTGTTATTTGTGGTAGGGTGGTGTTATTTGTGGTAAAGTGGTGTTATTTGTGGTAAAGTGTATGGAGTCAGCTCATACCTTTGAGGGAATCACTGAGAAGCAGTTAACATCCAACCACATGGTGTCATGTTTTGAATCAGATTTTGAAGTCAAATCTCGTGGGAAAGAGAAGGTTACCCTTGTAATGCAAAGATGCATAAAAGAGAAATGCTTGTGCCTGAATGCGGTATCCAATGCAAAGGAAAGACACACAAACTGAAAACAAACAAACCATCAAGCAAAATACATAAAATGAAAACACATATAGTGCCTGCTTCATTCCCCTAACTAACGTAGGCTGAATCTTACCTGAAGGCTGTATTTGTAATGAGTGGATGCATTTTTAATGAATTTGTACCTCCTCTCATTCAGAAAGTGTGCTCCATTTTATCTGCAGTCTCTGAGAGGAGGTGATTCCCCATTCAGGCTCTCATTCCCAGTGGAGCCCTGTACCATTCTGTTGTGCACTCCTGTACACTTGTGCTGCATCTCATCATCATTAAAAAAGAGATGATACAGCAGCACAGAGGAGATGCTTGACCATGGCATTTTCATCGGGTGTCAGTGCTGTAAATTGCAGCAGAGCTAAGAAGTGGCTCTAACCCCTGAATCCAACTAGCTACCATAAAACAAGGCACTTTGTAGTCATTTAAATGCAGCACCTCTGCATTTACAAGCTTTCCTGAAGACTTTCCCAGTATTGATGTGGTCTGAAGGGAAGCTCCTACCACCCCTTTGAGCCTGTTTGCTTTCATATCCTAAATGTGTGAGTTTCTTAAGAAAAGGAATATTGGCAAAGTTTTAAATTACTTACAGCAGCTAATTCAAAAAGAGACAGAGAATAAATGAAACAAAATCTGCCCATTAAGCCTCTGCTAGTGTCCATCTTCACCCTGACAAAGAGATAACCTACAAAGCTGAGCCACCTGACTTGAATTAATTCAGACACTTGGGGCAGTCCAGGAATGTACTAAAGAAAGTCATTTCTCCAAGAGACACATTTACACCGATATGTAAAATATGAAGTTATCCCTACATATTTCCTAGAATTGCTTGCTAACTCAAAAGCTACTACATAAAAATACTTTTTTATTAGCTGTGGAAACCTAATGACTATTAAATGCAGTAACACGGTGACTTTGCTTCTAAATTTGCAAGGTCCATATTCTTTGGGTCAGTTCTATTAAATCAGAGGTCTTACCAAGTGAATTTAGCTATGCCTTTAAGAATCCTTAGTGTATAGCACTGAAACCAGTTGTCCTGCATTACGCAGAAGCTAACAATGCTGATCATTAGCTAGACGCTAGACAAAGCAGACCTCTGTCAGAGCCCTTGGCTCAGAGTTGTTTCTGAAATAATAACAGTCGCTCTCTGGGAACAAAATATTACCTGCATGAAATACTCTGAGTAGCAGAATGAAGTAGCTAAAACCAACAGAACTGAAATTTCCTGGAAATTTGGAAGGTAAATGGCTTAAACAGTGCTTCATTCTGTATCTGTGTTTTGCACTGATGAAATCTGCTAAGTTTTGTCATAAATGCCAAAAATAAAAGCCAAGTGAAGTGAAGGAGCTTGTGCTGATGTCACAGAAAAAGTCTGCATCCTGGAGCAAAGGAGACAGATTTGTTTGTTAAGGAGCATAGGACTGGAAAAGAGCTATGCATCTTCAGTACGTTGGATGGAAAAAAACCTGCCCTTGTAAAATCTTATTTTCACTGCAAGGATATAATCTTATTAAAGGACACTACAGCTAAAACAGGTGATTGTACGAA
Source organism: Burhinus oedicnemus (assembly GCA_008921705.1). Lineage (NCBI taxonomy): Eukaryota > Metazoa > Chordata > Aves > Charadriiformes > Burhinidae > Burhinus > Burhinus oedicnemus. The sequence goes on from VFFE01007085.1 coordinate 577,589, forward strand.
TGAAATCTGCTTTTGCTTGACATGCTATTTCACTAAGTCCTAAGTGCAACTTTGTCCTGGACTTTGAATCCTTTTTCTAGTACTGACGAGCTAGGTGGGTCTATGCAGCTGGACAGTGGGCACAGTCTAGTGGATGTGGACTCAGGCAGATGGAAAGAATCATGCATTTAACCAAATAAATCCAGCTTGGTAGAAAATGGTCCTAGTTAATAAATACTGATTAGAAAAGGCAGGGTGGCCAGGATCCGTACAAAACCACTCTAAAGTGATACCAAAGAAGACTGGACTGTTCCTGCCTGCTACTTTAACAGGCATAGGGAAGGTTGCAGCATGAAAAACAGATTTTCAAATCATGGTGAACCTGGAACTATATGAAGAAAGAGCTGATTTAAGACCAAAGTTCAGTAAATACTCCCACACTTACGTTTGAACATGGCTTTAACCATACAGTGAGCCCAAACTTGTCTCATATCCACACTGTGGGTTGGAGACGAGCTGGGAGAGTAGGGGTCCTTGGGCTTGGATTATCCCTGCGTTTAGGCATGAATTTTCTCTTTACACCAAACCCATCCTACCTGAATCAGGCTCTTTAGCCCCAGCCTGGGAGACATGCTGAAAGTGTGCAAGAACCATACGCATGAGGCTGCTATTTAGATTAGTTAACAGGCTGGTTATAAATATCACATTAACATCATGTAATCATTGTCACTTCTGTTATCCTTAGCTGGGAAAAGAAAGTATTGGGAATGATATTTTCAAGGGACTTTTCTGCAAGCCAGCTGAAACCCGTTATGTTACACGCAGGCTCATGTAATGTGCTGCTGTCGGCTGGAGCCCAGACGCTCAGTCAAAAAGACTTTGTCAAACCCTTGGCTCTGATGGGTGAGTGAGGAGCAAGCAGGTTATTTCTAAACTTTCGCAGCTAGTCTGCATTAGTTAGCTCACTTCTACGTGCAGTTTGGACACTCCTGAAATGTCTGTCACAGGACATAAACATTTACGATTTCTTTAACGCCAAACCCTTGGGCTCAGGACCAGTGAAGGTTAAATGAATACCTGCTATTATTCTTAGCTATTTCAGCTTAAAGTAAACCCAGTATGCTTAGTTATTTAGCAATCAGTTACTTCATGTTTTTAATGAGTGTGAGGACAATCATGCCTGTCAGTCTGGTCCACTACACCCTGCAGATAGTCTCAGTTTCTCAGTGTGGAAGAGTGCACAGGGCCACCCACATTGGCAGATGTGCTGCTGCTGTGTGACTTCTGCTGAAGTGGACCGAAAAACCCACTCACAAAGCAAAAAAACCTGTTGAAATAAGGGAGGGCCAGAGGAGACTCTCATCCAGCATATTCTCTGGCATTAGGATCTGATTCTAAAGCTCTGGGTGTAGCTCCCTGCTCCACTGCCGTGTCTTCCTCGCTCGCTCATTTGTTCTGGCTTCACGCCTGTGTTTCACTTCTTGCTTCTATAACATACAGTCACATGGCACACAGGCCCAATGCCATGCAAGTTAGTCTTATGTAGCTATATGGCTGATGAAATCACTAAGCAGCAACCTCTTTTTTGAATAAAGCTTATAGATTTTATTCTCACGGGGCTTGAGACTTTGCTCAGGAAATAGCTTTGCTTAGCAGGAGAGTCTTTGCAGCCAGTTTCAAATCACAGAAGAACTCTCAAGATATTTGTAACATCTTCACACGCTCTCTTTGCCTTTCTGTTTGCATTGGTTTGTTCACGCACATAGAATTATCAGCAAGAGGTGTTTTGGATGGTTTTTTTTTTCTTTATGCCAGGAGTCTTTTCATCATGACTTGTTCGGTACCGAGCCAAATTTCAGTGGTATAACATCAGTGTTTTTACCCAGGATAAATACCCCCTGTTTTTCTTTTCTGAGAGACTTTAGACTGTAACCCCACCCTTCAGGCCTGAGTTATGATCGCACCACTCTCTCAAAGAGGACAAGTCAGGTTACAGTGCTCACTAGATTAACCAAACATAAAACTTGAATGCAACAGTTCACAATCACAATGAGTAAATGCCCTTGAGAAACAAGAGTTCCAGTTTAGCAGAACAACAACAAATTAGCTTGTTATGAATAACATTTACAATAACTTCACAAGTGAAGCTGCCATTCTGTTCTGCTAACTGTCTAAGACACGAAGTCACAAGGTGAAACTGCCAACTGCTAGGGAAGAGAATAAAATTCACTCCTTCACATCAGGGCTGATTAGAAATAACAACTATTGCATCTCAAGTTGTGTTCTTTTCAACCTGCTATTGCTCAGCTAAAGGTCCTTTCCACCGATGACAGTTTTGTAAGATAAATCTTGCGGGTGCCAAACTTCATTCAAAAAGCACATAGCACTCTGCAGACTAATAACATGGTGGACCTATTCAAGGAGTTGAAAAATTTAATCTTGCAAACACATGTGAATGATCTCTTTGATTTCAAATGAGAGCTGTGATGTGATTCAATTTTCTCATGTGTGTATACCTTTGCAAGATTAGGCCTGAAGCATGAAACTTAATGCATAATTTAAAAAAGAAAAAGGAAAGAAAATGTTTTTGGTGAAAGAATAGAGGAAATAATGTCTTTTTAGGCTTTATTGACTTTATTTATTTTCCTGCTTCAATTATGTGTATAAGTGGGTGGTTTTTAATCTATGTGCATGCAGGAATGGAGGTCAGAGTGGCAAAACCAAGTAATAAATAAAAATAAGGAAGAATGCTTTTTGTCAGATGAGAGAGCATGGTGATAGAGGTGCAGAGTCTGGTGTTGAGAAGCAGCCAGAAGGCAAGGTAACACCAAATCTCTTTCTCTGCTGATTTTAGGGTTCGAAGGTGAAGGGACAGGTTTTGAAAGCAAGATGGGTAACAGGTGTTACATGAAAAATCCTAAGCAAAGGCACGTGCAAAGCAGTGGTCAGCAACATATTCATCCCCCCCTTCCCTACATTGTGATTTACTTCAGACACCTTAACTCAGAAAAACTTAATGTTTAGTATGCTTTTGAATGCCATAATTTTGTCATGAAAGCCCCACATTTATATCAACAGCAGGGTGTCTGTCTAGAAGCTAGACTTTACCACATTTTTTGCATTTGTGGGCATTGTCCCCAGTCTAGTTAAAGAGGCTGAGATCATGCCCTGATGCCATTTCATGCCTAGGCAGGTGTCGTTTTATTCTTGAAGGACCTAGTTGGAGCTGGAATTTGAACAGAGCACAGGATGGGAATTGGGAAGACAAAGGTTCTCTGAGATATAACTAAAGGGAAGGATAAGGCAAACTCATTTAAACAGCAGCATGTCCTGGTCAAGGTAGGAAAAATGCAGGGAATACAGGGAAAGCGATTAGATCCACAGGCAGATGGTCAATATGGGCTTAGCATTCAAGATCAAATAAAGGGATGGAATGAATCTTACCCTAAACTGTATTTAAAAGGTGTTAAGTGGGATTCAGTTTGAGTCTAAGATACCTAAATTCTGGTTAGGTGTCACATATGGGCCACTTGTCTAAGCTCTCACTACTGTCAACAGAGGTTTAGTCAATGGGATCCAGAGAGAAGTACAGCAGACAAGTTGCTCAAGGCACAATTCATCTGTCTAAACATAGACATCTAATGCCAGTTGAGATGCCCAAGGCTGTGCCATCTGTCCTACAGCTGCCTCTCCTGAAACAAGTAGGACAAACAGGCCTGTATTATATCTGCCAGCCCACACAGATATCTCAGATAGCTTCACGCATCCAAGATGGATGTTGGACACTTATGTCTAGGGGGACATCTGAACTAGCTGAAATGAGTTATAGATGCCTGTTTGAGAATGAGCCTCTAGGATGCTCTCCAGGGTTTCCCAAATTTAGGTGTTTTAAACCTGATATGATTCCCGTACAGACACTAATTCCAAGTCAGTCATTATAACACCCTCACAGGCACAAATAAACAGGCTCCTACTGAAGGTAAGCCATGTAATCTGAAAATGGTACTCAAGATGATACTAGGGGATACCTGCTGGTACCCTCTGACATACATATATTTATTTTTTTTAACTACAAAGGGAGACAAGACTGAATAACTTGCATTTTGATATCTGGCTTCTAAACATCAAAAACCAGATGAAGTGAAAACCAGTCTAGGGAAATAGTTCCAGAAGAAGAATTGATAAGATTGAGGTCTGGTCTACACAAGAAAAAAAATATTTTTCATGCAATTAGTAGTGCAACTTTATCTGAATGATTTCATAATGGTATGAACACTTACAATCATAGAATTGTTTAGGTCAGAAAAGACCTTTAAGATCATCAAGTCTAACTATTAACCTAGCACTGCCAAGTCCACGACGAAACCATGGCCCTAAGCACCACATCTACACGTCTTTTAAATATCTCCAGGGAGGGTGACTCAACTTCCCTGGGCAGCCTGTTCCAATGTTTGATAACCCTTTCTGTGAAGAAATTTTTCCTAATACCCAATCTAAACCTCCCTTGGTGCAACTTGAGGCCATTTCCTCTTGTCCTATCACCTGTTACTTGGGAGAAGAGACCAGCCCCCACCTCACTACAACCTCCTTTCAGGTAGTTGTAGAGAGTGATAAGGTCTCCCCTCAACCTCCTTTTCTCGAAGCTAAATAAGTCAGTTCCCTCAGCTGCTCATAACACTTGTTCTCTAAACCCTTCATCAGCTTCGTTGCCCTTCTCCGGACATGCTCCAGCACCTCAATGTCTTTCTTGTAGTGAGGGGCCCAAAACTGAACACAGTACTCAAAGCGTGGCCTCACCAGTGCTGAGTACAGGGGGACAATCACTTCCCTAGTCCTGCTCGCCACACTATTTGTAATACAAGCCAGGATGCTGTTGGCCTTCTTGGCCACCTGGGCACACTGCTGACTCATATTCAGCTGGCTGTTGACCAACACCCCCAGGTCCTTTTCCACCAGGCAGCTTTCCAGCCACTCTTCCTGAAGACTGTAGCGCTGCATGGGGTTGTTGTGACCCAAGTGCAGCACCTGGCACTTGGCCTTGTTGAACCTCATACTATTGGCCTTGGTCCATCAATCCAGCCTGTCCAGGTCCCTCTATAGGGCGTTCCTACCCTCAAGCAGATCAACACTCCCGCCCGACTTGGTGTTGTCTGCAAACTTACTGAGGACGCACTCGATCCCTCATCCAGATCGTTGATAAAGATATTAAAGAGAAGGGGCCCCAGTAATGAGCCCTGGGGAACACCACTTGTGACCAGCTGCCATCTGGATTTAACTCCATTCACCACCACTCTTTGGGCCCAGCCATCCAGCCAGTTTTTTACCCAGCAAAGGGTACGTCTATCCAACTCATGATGAGCCAGTTTCTCCAGGAGAGTGCTATGGGAAACAGTGTCAAAGGCTTTACTAAAGTCCAGGTAGACAACATCCACAGCCTTTCCCTCATCCACTTAGTGTGTCCACTTGTCATAGAAGGAGATCAGGTTTGCCAAGCAGGACCTGCCTTGCATAAGCCCATGCTGAGTGGGCCTTTTGTTCTGAGACCATTTTCCAATTTCACTGACATTGTTTTTGAGGAGGCTGGGGTAAACCAGTTCCAGGATAAGTGTGCCTGTGTGGGATAACTCATAACATTTCATTCTGGAAACAAAGACTTGGGGATAGAAGAAGGGAAAGTAGAGAAGGGCTGGTAAAACCAATTTAGCAGGGGAGGTTAGTCAACCCATGGACAACGATAGTAGAAGGAAGCACTCATTTAAGTTTCTTCTAATTGTCTAATAGTGATGATAAAATGTTGGCTCCATTTGCTTTGTTTTTAAATGGTTTGTGTTTTTATACTTACTGGCCGTTCCTTTCATTGTGAGCCTTTTGTTTGATACATATTGTTTCAATATGTCTTTGAACTGCTTGTTTGAACACACGGTTTAATTCACTTCCATTTTCAAGAACAAAATATCTCAAGCACTCAAAAATGTTTAGAAATAACTCCACACTCATAAAACATTAAAATCTTCGCAAGTGCCTGGTGTAGGAAATGCTGCTGGTTTGTAAGATGTGCAGTCTATTTGAAAACCAATTGTGTATTTCATTTCAAATGAAAGTATGTAAAAATAGTTTGTTGGCTTAAAGCAGTTTTAATTTAAGCTGTCTCTTAAAATTACTTCCATCCTCAAAGCTTCTCATTTTTGCTGCCATTATCAGCAGTCTCCCATCCTGCAAACACTTGTGCATAGCAGGACAACTGCCATAATCTAATGGACTTCAGTAGGACAACACCTAAGGGTAATGTTACATCTGACAGTTTTTGCAGAAGCAGGGTCACTATACAGTATTCCTCTTTCCCAACTGAGGGACTTAACTTCAGTTGCTTGCATGGTGTGTGTAGGAACCATATCAGAAGGTTTCTTATATATGAAACCAGGTAAACCAATCTTAGCAGCAGATCTTACCGTAAATATACCGAACAGACTTCTAATCTTTCATCCTATTAAAATGTCTGTCAAACTTATTAGCCAGTTACTGTTTACAGTGACGTAACCTTTCTTCTGAAGATGGCATGGATTGTGGTCAGTTGAGCACTAATGTCATCCTAGGGTTACAAATATGCTTCAAGATGTGTATCTGTAATGATGCTCAAAACAAGGAACAGTTTGTGTTATCAAGGACCTGTGGCACAGTTACATAAAAAGCTTTTGTAAAAGGCATTATAAAGGAAGCAGAGAAGACATTATTTCAGTATCTAGTTTGCTGTGCCTTCTTTCATGAGCCCTTCAACTTTGCAACTTTAAAGTTGTCTTTGTTTAGGGGATTTCTTTTCTTTTCTTTTCTTTTCTTTTCTTTTCTTTTCTTTTCTTTTCTTTTCTTTTCTTTTCTTTTCTTTTCTTTTCTTTTCTTTTCTTTTCTTTTCTTTTCTTTTCTTTTCTTTTCTTTTCTTTTCTTTTCTTTTCTTTTCTTTTCTTTTCTTTTCTTTTCTTTTCTTTTCTTTTCTTTTCTTTTCTAACATTTCATTTCGTCTGTGCAAAGCCAATCCAATTATTCCCTCCTAGGAAATGTCTGAATCACAGCCTTCAATGTGGAAAACTCAGGAAGCCTAAGTCACCTTTACCAAGGAATCCCTTCTGTGGAAAGTCTGGAAGCTTTACAATGTTATTTGCTATACTGGCTGAGGTATTTTCATTCCATTAAAACCAGATGCTATTCCTTAGTATTAAGAGAGATTAATTTCACAGATACAATGGGATCCTATTATAGCAATCTGGTTTTGTTTTTAAACAGAACAATTTCATCGTATGCATGACGCCTGGCTATAATATAACTGTTTTGATGTGCAAATGGAAATCTGGGAATCTGACTTTCTTACAGTATATGTAAAAGGTGGCTATATTTGTAGACTCCAAAAGTGGATTCAACTGTACAAGTGTTTGAATACATACCATCTGTGTTAAACATATGTTCTTTTTAGGCCTGAATTTGCCACTGCCATTATTTCTTTGAAATGACGACAATGCACTTCAAACTCACTGGGCATCTCAGAATTCAAGATGAATTGACAGCCATCTTATAAAAACTTGACACATACTAATAGGAACTTGATCTGCAATTAACAAAAAAAAAAAAAAAAAAAGAATTTGATTAGTTGTGAGATGAGGCTCTTCCCAATTCTGTGAGGAGAACTTAGTGTGGGCCGGGGTAGAGCCAGTTGTGCACAGATTTGAGCTTCAAAAGTGGTGGGAGGGGACGTTGGGAGCACAAGCACAAAAGGCGAGCAGAAAACGGCGAGCAGCCTACGGTATTGTTATCACATCTGGTCCCAGAGAAGAGAGTGAATGGAGGGCTGCTTATAAACAGCAGAGCTGTGGCACAGTTCTCCTGCAGCCTTTCCAAGTGAGGTATGTTTTCAGTGAGTAGAGGCTTAGTTACGGAATTTAGTTCTCTTTCAAGAACATCTGTGGCTTGCTTTTGTAATTAGGAGGGCAGTCCACAACAAACTGGTTTTTATGCTGGGAGAAGAAACAATGTCTCAGAAAGAAGCTGAGGGCGTTAGAACGATGCAACAACTCACAAGGGGGGAAAAATAATCAAGCAGCCGTGCTTTTCAGAACAGCCACATCACTTTTTGATAGTGTCATGTCACTGAGCCCTGACAATTACATGTGTGATATAAAATGAAATGTCACTGGGTCTTCCATTTATTATACTCCATCACAATTGATAGCCTGAGTGTTTCCAGCACTGGCTTTGATCTTGCTGTTTGATTTATGTGAGCTGACTCCAGTGCCTTGGAAAACCTCAGTTGAAATCAGCGGGGTTGTGGAAGGGTGTATATTTTTGCCCTGCAGCTCAGGCTGCAGGATAGGAAAATAATTTTATAATATTTAAAAAACTGCTTTTTGGATTTGCTACTGTAAAATGCCAGACTAATGTACTCAAAAATTTCATTTTCATAATGTGCCTGTTGGTACATGACTGGAGAATGTGAATTTCTGGAATGCTGGGTTGGATCACTGCGCACTTCCCGCCAGCACTCCCCTGACTAGCAGGACATTGAGACTAATGAATGGATAAAGAGATCTGAATCTAGACCATGAAAATAAATGAAGGACAGGAAAGCTGATTGTAACAACAGCAGCACAAAAAAAATTTCTTTTTATTTTTCATATCAAACGGTTGAAAAAGTTCTATTTCCCAATGCAGAGAAACTCAGGTCTTACCTCTCACAGCCTACTCATTTCCTCAGACTTCCTTCCTGATGCTTCTTTAAGGTTTGTGGCAGCCCATCTCTTGGTGACTCCTTACTCAACAGAATACCAAAATACCAGTTTATAGACAAGGAGGCTGCTTGCAGGTCTCCCCTGAGATATTCTAATATTATTTATTATTTTATACATTAAAAAATACACAAATATGTAAGATTTGTTTATAATAATAATAAATATTGGCTAGATCCTCAAAGCTACATAGGTGTTTAATTCTTGTTAAAATTATCTACTTTAGCCAATATATATAAAACAATAAATATTACTAGAATATCTCAGTCCCCTGAGACCAGTGGGAAAGTCTGGAACATGAAAGACTTACCCCTGGTGAAAGGAAACCATGTTAGAGAGCACTTAAACAAACCAGTCATACTGAAGTCCATGGAGCCTGACAGATTGCATCCACGAGTGCTGAGGGAGCTGGTTGATGTCACTATAAGGCCACTCTTAATTATCTTTGCAAGGTCATGGTGCCTGAAGGATGTTTAAGAGGACTGGAAGAAAACAAATGTCACTCCTGTGTTCAAGAAGGGCAAGAAGGAGGATCTGTGGATCTACAGGTTGGTCAGCCTCACCTCAGTCTCTGGGAAGGTGATGGAGCAACTAATCCTGAAAACCATTTCCAGACTTGTGAAGGACAAAAAAGATGATCAGGATTGGTCAGCAAGGATTTACAAATGGGGAATCATGCTTAATTAAAGTCTTCAATGAGGGGACAAGCTTGGTGGATGAGGGGAGAGTGGTGAATGTTGTTTAACTTAAGGCTTTTGACACTGTGATCCACAACATCCTCACAGACAAGCTGATTAGGCAAGTACACAGCGAGGTGGATTGAAAACTGAATGACCAGACCTAGAGGATTGCAATCAGTGGCACAAAGCCCAGTTTGAGGCAAATCACTTGGAGTATACTCCAGGGGTTGATACTGAGACCAAAACTGTTCAACGTCTTCATTAATGACCTGAACAGTGGGGCAGAGTGCACCCACAGTGAGCTTGCAAGCAACGCAAAACTGGGAAGAGTGGTAGATACACCAGATGGTGTGCTGCGATTCAGAAGGACCTGGATAGGCTGGAAAACTGGGCGAAGAGGAATCTCATGAAGTTCAACAGAGGAAATGCCAAGTCCTGCATCTGCAGAGGAATAAGCCCATGCACCAGTATATGCTGGGGCCACCCAGCTGGAAAGCAGCTTTGCAGAAAAGTACATGAGGGACAACAAGTGGAAGATGAGCCAGAAATGTGCCCTTGTGGCGAAGGCCAACAGGACAGCATTAGGAAAAGCATGGCCAGCAGGTCAACAGAAATGATCCTTCCTTTCAGCGTTGGTGGGGCCACATGTAAAGTGCTGGGTCCAGTTCTGGGCTCCCCAGTACAAGAGACATGGACATACTGGAAAGTGTCCAGCGAACAGCCACAAGGATGAAGACTGGAGCACCTCTCCTATGAGGAAAAGCTGAGAGAGCTGGGACTGTTCATCCTGGAGAACAGAAGGATAAGAAGGATTTTATCAATGTGTATAAATACCCATGAATAAGAGGGAGCCAGGATCTTTTCAGCACTGCCCAGTGACAGGACAAGCGGCAATGGGCACAAATTTAAAAAGAAGTCTGAACACACAAAAAACCCCTGTTTTACTATGAAACTGGTCAAACACAGGAATGGGTTGCCCAGGGAAGATGTGGAGTCTCCATCCTCGGAAATACTGAAAATCTTGCTGGACAGAATCCTGGGGAACCAGCTCTATCTGACCCTGCTTGAGAACTGGGGCTGGACTAGTTGATCTCAAGAGGTCCCTTCCAACCTCAGCCATTCTGTGATATTCCACAGTAGAGCTGCTGCTGTGTTTGATTGCATTTGCTCCTCAGATACAAAAATATCTCTGTGGAATTAACCAGTATCAGAGTAGCTGCACATAAGAATCATCATTCAAGGAAAAGCTCTTTTACTAGTGATTACCTCAAGACCTACAGGAACTTCCTAGGCTGCAAAAGGTGAATTGACTCCCTCATAGTGACTACTCCCCACATTCCTCCTGTTCTAATTCTGCAGCTCTCCAATACAATGCAAATGGCACTTGCCAATAAAATAAAGTTGTAGCTATTTGGTTAGCTACTTGAAATGATCTCAAGTAGTATCTCTGGAGGCAGGTCATAAAAACTGGGCTAAGACTAGACTGAAAGCAGAGAGGAATACAGCTATGAGATAGGATTTCTGTTTTTCTTCCTAGTATGTAGCTATGCTGGGAATTCTGTCATAAGGGTGACAATTTTAGAGTTATGTCAATTCTATAGAGTATTTCAATAATGCCGAAGTAGACATTGTTTGTCCTTTGTTCTTCCTTAGCGTACATTTGTCTGTTATATCATAGTCACTGCACAGAAACAGCACCCACTGCCATATAACTGAAAAACCCAAAGATGTACACATTTCTGGAAAGCATCAGATTTTCTATGCAATTTCTGCCCAGTTGGTCACTTCCCAGAAATACTGGACTGTGTTTGGGAAATTCCAGAAAGAAATGCAACACACTGTATGGGTATGTGCCCTCTGAGGGCCCAAACCAGACCCTCCTACCCCTGCTTCAAGCCTTTCTCACCTTCTGTGCTCTCACACCCTCCCCTTTTCCCCAGAGGAACCCTCTCCCCTCATGCTCCTGTTCTCTGGGCACCCTTCCCTGGCATGGCCCAATTTACAGACACCATTCCCTGCCACAGAATTCCAGTCCTCCCTCTCTCTTCAAACCACTGTCTAATTCCCATACTCATCTTGCGTCCTCCCCAGCTCACCCCCTGAACTGTGGCACAGACCTGAAGTGCAAGTCCCGGATGCTACACCCAGGAACAGCAGCGGCTGCTTTGGACACTCACTGCAAGCACCAGGGTCAAGCAGTAGAGAACAGATGGTGTATGCCACTGCGAGTCCAGCAATTATAGCCTCAGTTCTCCCTTCTAAGCCCGCAAGACCTGTATAACACATTTAATGCCTCCGTGGTCAACTGGGTGGCTGCAAGGTTCTCTTATAACTGGATGTGCTGCTCATTTAATAGGTGGAAGTCTATAAGGAAATACAATATATAGAGTGCTTAGGGCTGAATTAGCCATGAGCTGTGTGGGCACGTGTACTCACAGCGGGTCTGCTGCTCCCCTCTGCTATCTTTCTAATGCTAGCAAAGACAGTGCTAGGTAAGGGTAAGGGGGAAAGAACCTCAGAGCCACTAGCTTTGGAGCTCTGCAGAAAGCACAAGTGATGGGAGAAAAATCTTTGAAGAGAAGAGAAAGGTAAGACCTGAAACCTGCCTAGGATTTGAAGCATGTTTTTGAATGCCATACTGGAGAATGGTTTTCTATCCTACTGATACAGGGGTGTTCCTCTTAAATTTAGTGATGTCAATAGGTACTTATAATATATTGGCAGCCAAATGTAGTAATTCAGTTACTGCTTTGTTACTTACTAGAAAATACACTGATAGTCTGACGGGAAAGGATAGCCCATGACCTCTTCATCTGGCCATTCTTAGCCTCCAGGCCGCCCATCTTTTGTTTCTTTTCCTAAGGATTCTTGTTTCTTGCTCCTTCTCAGGAACCACTCTCCAAACTGCCCATCTCCACCTTTCCACCTCCCTTGCCCTTGCTCCAGTCTTCAGCCAGGTCCAAATCTCCCTTTGCAGGCTTGTTCTACCTGTGCCGCCTCCCAAGGTCCTTCCTTCTGCTGCCTCTTCCCCCTGCCCACAGCCTCTTCCCACCTTCGCCCTGGAGTCCTTTCCCTGACTGGGCAGCTCCAGCTCCAGTTTCCTTTTCTGCTTTGCCCAGGTAAAACTGGAGTCTTGCTCTGCCCTCTGCAGCTTCCACCTGGAACATGTGCAGTAAGGGTGCAAATTCTAGACAATTAGCTATAGATTTCTAAACAATAGGTGAAATCACTGCTTTTCAAAGGCTTGTAACTAGACCATATTGGATGGAAAAAAGCAGAAGGTTTTTTACATGTAAGCCCCTCATCCCCCTTAGATTTCAAGTGCCTTCTGTGAACCTCTAGATTTAAGAATAGGTTTTAAAAGCTTTAAAGAATGTGCAAAACACTCTTCTTTCCCCACACTCACTCTTACGGGTGGCTGGACCTTGCCGTGTCAAATTTTCCACAAAAATTCAGTGTCCTGTGTCCACCTCAATCTGAAGTCTTTTGTACATGTAGTTAGAGGTTGAAAAATCCTATAATGGGAAGTCTTGTGAAGAATATTACCAGAGAGAGTGCCAGACTAGCTTCCTAGCAGAAGTTGCTACCGATCCCATCTAGTATAGAAATTTAAAAAAAATAAATAAAAAAATCATTTATTGATTTAAAACACTGACACTGTGTTTTGGTGTCACCTCACCCCAGACTTAATTAACAGCTCAAGAAGCATCCTGACTTCAATTAGCTTTGTATCAAGTTCTGACTGAACAACCAACCGCTCATAAGAGGTAAGAGAGATAATAAACATGGCCAGCTTTTTTTTTTTTAAAACGCGAATTTGGAGGAGGAAGGGAATAATGGGCTGAGAAATGTTTCATTTCTTCTTGTCAGGGTGAAAGAAAGGAAAAATACACCCAAGATGTCTCTTTAAAAGATCCATTTAAATGGGACCACTGTCGAAGGAGGTAATTATTTTTTTATCATAAAAGCTTGACAGCCTCTTTTTAGGGCTGAAATGCAGAAACAAAATGAAATCTTTTGTACGATGGATTGAGTTAATGCACAGCAGTTTTCTGAGTGGGAAAACCAGAGAAGCGATTAGGTTATTTTTATTACTTTAGCTAGAGAGACTGGATACTGCTGCTGCAACTAGTCACTGGGGTATAATTAATAGACCATTTGCTAATAGAATATAGAGCTTTAAAGGCAGATGCCGTTTGGGATTTCAGCTATCTTGCTGCATCCCAGAGGGTTGTAAAGAGCACAGAGCTGCGTGGCACGGTCTGGGTTGTTCTCCTGGGCCCTGCACGGTTAATCTGGGTTGCTCAGAGAGACCTTTGCTGTGCCGAGGGCTAGACAGACTGTGGGGCCTGCCTGGCTGCTGCGGCTGGGCTGCGAGCCGTTTGGCAGCCTGCACGCCAGGGTGTGTGCGCTCGGCCGCCAGCTGTGCCAGGTGCCAAAAACAGTCCCACACTCAGCTCGGCAGCCGGGAGAGGTGGGGCTGTTTTGCAAGAGGAAACGAGGAGCCCTTATTTGCCATCCCGGGTCAGATGGTGAGGGCTGGCTGGAGAAGGGAAGAGCTACCCAGAGCCTTCGTGTGAGCTCTGACCTGCTGGTACGTGGTGAAATCTCAGAGTGCCACAGAGAGAGTTTCTCTTCATGTCACCCCTTCCTCCTCATCCACTTGCAGCCGTGAAGGTGTTGTCTGTTAAGGCTGACCAAAAAGTAAGGCTGACAGAAGAGTAACTTTCCAGCACCCCTGGGTGTTGCAGGTCTTTACAAGAAAAGGGATGAGGGAGGAACCAGTTGCTTTGCATATATGTGCTGGTCCAAGGGAAAAAAGAAGCACTCAACCAGGAACTTGAATATGGCGTGTGTAAGGAACTCCCTGACACAAGCAGAGACCTAGTCCAGTGTGCTCTAACACACATTATTCTGGTTTTAGGATATATCTCAGCCCTGGAGAGGCAGATTCAAGTTACTGTGAATCTCAAGCTGACCCTGTTTGTGCTGGAGATTAGGTCAGTCTCCCAGTAGGGTCAGAGTACAAAGACCAGAACCATGTCCCACTGGTACTGCCTCCTCTATTTCTTATTTTGGATGTAGATAGGAATACGGACCTAAGTGTTTATTTACACGTTCCTGATTAAAACCGTGTTTACTGCTGGGAGAAAGAGCAGTTAAGATAATGTGTGTGGGAGATATTAAGAAAATAGGTGTAATGAAGGCTCTGAAGGCTTGTGTTTCCCAGAAAGGATGCTAAGAGGGAAAAAAAGTAGTTTATTGTGGATGCAGTGTAATCTTTGAAGACACCCAGTCTATTTCTCTGCCTCTCTGACACATTCTGCAGGATCTCAGAAATACGAGATTCAAGAGACTCCAGACCTTTTTTCTGTTTTATTCTGAACTGTTTGCAGTGCTCTAGATGTCCCTACACTGCTCGTATACCTGTTTACAACTTTTCTCCCTGAATCCCTGAGCCTGCAGTTAGCCAGGGAAAGGACAACCTCTGCTGTCCGCCTAGGTTTTGTTTCACAGTTTCCATTTACTTTTCAAGCTGCATGGACCAAGTACATTGAGGGCTTGCTGCCTTTCCAAGCGTGGTTATTTTAGCAAATGTTTGTGAAGCAATTTAGGGCCCGTGAGCAGTGGGAGGGCTGTGAGAAGCCTCCTTGGGGGCCTCTCCCGCCTCGGGGACCACTTTTCTGCTCAGGCCCTGGCTGGCGGTGCCCACCTGTGGACCTGCCTGGCTGACTCGACATCCCAGCTTGGCCTCGGCCTGTTCCTGTCCCCACAGCCCTGCCTGGCCCTCCTGGTGACCATCCTGGGGCCGCTGGGGACCACAGGTCTGCGCCGGATGGGTGAGGGCCTGGCCTGCGCTGCCATTGACCTCAGCCCTTGCTCCCCTGCCTGTGCAGGGCAGTGGGGTGGTGTAGCTGGTCTCCTACTCAGATCTGCTTCAGGGTTGATTTTTTTTAATGTTTTTTTAGTTTGTTTTTTTTTTTTCCTATTCCTATAGCTAGTACCGGAGCAGGCAACTGTATCTGTGGCTTTTGAGAGCTACCACAGCAGACTCTGGCGTACAATGAAGTGAGTTTCCAGAGTTTAACAAGCTACCGCACATCGGCTGCTGCAGTAGCTGCCTTTGTATGTTCTTAGTCTGTAGCAAATGCAAGATAATTCAGCTTATCTTAACTCTTTATTACTGCAGGCTCAATTAAATCCAATTACCTCACATTTGCTACAAGATTACACACACACAGGATTACTGCCGCACAGCTGATGGTGGAGAATCTAACAACGGCTGAGCTCAGCCTAAATATTTCTTACTACTCTTACGGATAATTTATACCGCTGTCTGCATCTCTTCTGAGTTTGTTCCTTTAGAGCTTTATCTCTGAGAGAAGGTGGTCTGCTTCTAAGTGCCAGCACCTGATAGGAAAGGAATTTACATTAGGCTAAACTGGTGACAGTGGAGGGAATGGACCAGGCTCTGCGACAAATGGAAAGTCTTAGCCTCAGGCTTACATGATACTGCGAGCACTGAAAGGTTAGGAAATTCCCTTACAGGAATCCCAGACCTTCCACAGTTAGCCAGAATTTATCTGAGACGTTTCTAGGGATGAAGTCATGCAATATTTTTCTGTTACTATTTGGTGTGTTTCAACAGGAGAGAAATTAAAACTCAGATCTCCCCAGTACCTTTACAGTTAAATTTTTGAGAAGTTTACTGCTAAGCAGGTACACAGGATGAAAAACTTAACCAGAAGAGATGGAAGAATTTGAGGTATATGTGAAAAAGGATCAGTCCAGCAGAAAGTGTCAGTGAGAGGACAATGGCAACACAGGTAACCTCTGAGGAGACAAAGAACTTTCTATGAAAATTAGGCCACAAATAGAAGGACTATTTTAATATGACATATATTTTGAGGCCCTGATGAGTAAGGTATTTATAGAAAAAAATTGCATACATGTGGTGCTCTGCCATCTGAGGCTTAGTGACTCCCAGAAATCCACTACTTAGGCAATCCATTATTCACAGTAGAAGCACGTGATAATAGTTACAAAATAAGGTGCACCCTTCTTTCTTTTTTTTTTTTTTTTTATAAAACACGACAGCAGGCACAATCTGGAGGGCAAGGTGAGCACAGATTACCTTTGGACATAATATTAGTAGCTGACTTTTCAGGTAAGGTAGTAACGGCTTGTAATGGTGTAACTAAAAAAAGAGATCTTCATCTCTTTCTCTCAAACAGATTTTATGGGTTTTGAAGAGCTAATTTTGTACCAGAATGATCTTGAGTGCCATACTGCTAGCACTTCAGAAAAGTATTCCAGCACCTGCTCTCACGCAGAATTAGCTCTACTTATATTCCTAAAAAGAAGACCAAATGAATTATACTATCTGCTATTAATAATTTCACATGTATCTCCCAAGAGCCATGATATTGTAAATATTCAGGAGTTTCTATTCATATAGTAATAGGAAGAGGTAATACACTACTTTATGACAACTTCCATTTCAAAATAAGTGGATGAACAAATGTTTGATCTATATACAACACAAAATGCTTTTAAAATGTACACCCCTACAGTTTTGTTTATTGTTCAATGATAAAAACTAAAAACTAGACAAGAATGAACTATGTCCATGTCAATTTGTTTGTAAAGCACCCTTTCTGAACACTGTGATGGATTGTGAGTCAAGTGGCTTGCTCTTTATGTTCAGTGCATACAACGAGGATTTCAATAAGGTCAAAACTAGTAAGGTAAACCTTGAAAGCATTTGCTATTTATAAATCACTGAACCTCGAACAAGTACACATCATACACTGGAATCTGACCTTAGCAGAAATAAAATCTAAAGGGGTTTGAAACTCACACAGTCGTTATACCACTTCTCGCACAGTATCATATTTAAAGCATGTTCTTCTAGGAGCTTCTCCAGTGACCTATGGTTCATAGGTCAAAATGTTCAGGTTCATTTGTCATAGCCTTAAATATACAACTTCCCCAAGTGTAAGTGGCTTTAGAGAAAAAGAAATCATGAAGAAAGAAACTGGGACATCACATTTATCTATTTTTAAAGGGAAGCTCAAAACCAGCCTGAGAGGTATAATTCTGGGGTCCAGTTCAGTCCGGTTCTCTCCTGACAAGTGGCAACACTGGGACAGACAATCTAGATGATTTTACAATTTAAATTCAATTCTATCAAGACTGAAATAAACACAGTAGTGATTTTTACTGTTCGTATTTACTTGTAAAGATTCCTTAATGCAGAATTTTCTAGCTGAACACTGGGAAGTGTCAGACCTTCTGTACCTTCTCTCTGTGGTTTTGATTCAGATATGCACTGAATCTGACCTGCCGCATTAACTGCAGATACCATATAGAGTCACAAGGTGCACAGGTGATTTTAGCTATGCAGAACAGTAAAAATCAGGGCAAAGACATTCAAAAGCCTGTACTATATACAAAGCTTCAAATTCCTAAGGCAGCCCTGGATAGGGAGGTATGAGAAGACACCCCTAATGCTGGCTGTGCTGTGGTAACAAAACAGCTGGGAGGGACGGGACCTGATATTATCTTCAGCTGACCTAGATGGATTTGGAAGAGGACATATGTCTACACCTTCAGCCAGGGGTTATAAATATGGGATTAAGTTCCCATTCCTTTATGCTACACTTCCATCTAGCAAAGCTGAGTTACCTCAGTATTTCCACAGTTGTGAACTACTGATCTTTGCCATAATGGCTAAATAGTGACATTTTCATTCCAGAGCTGTCTGTCTCCCATTTATGGGTCACCCATTAAAGTGACCCCTTTAGTGAGTTTTTCATATAGCAATTATACTTGGGGATCAAATTTTTTTGGTGGCAAGATATCATTCCTGTGATTGGCACTCAGTAAATGAAAGATATGTTTCAGATTTTGGAGACAGAGAGGTGAAGGACTCTATGACCCTCTTAACAACTATCCAAAATATGGATAATATATTTAGATAAAGAGAAATGATACAGCCATGAGAATCATCTATTAAGCTGTCTGAAAGGAGAAGAAATTAGGGAAATGAGAGGAAAGGAACAGAAAATTATATTCTTCATGGGAGTGTCTTTAATCCATTTGCAATGTCCTCAGCTCTCTTCATGCACAGTATGAAGCCCAGCTGTTGATCAGCCATAGAGTGTGGCTGCGACTCTTATACCACGTTTTAACCATGCCGAAGTGCCTGTCAGCAGGCATGCTCCATATGTAGTCTTGTAGAAAGGAAAGGACAAAACAAAAACAACATTCTCATCTGAAGAGGAGGATTTTGTGCTCATGTTGGAGATGGAAAACTGGTCACATCAGATGCCATAGTGAATCATCAGACCTTGTGTGTTCATCTAGAGGCAACTCCTTCATCCAGCAGCTGAAGCATTCTCCTGATTAAGGAGTAGCTGCTGAGTGACAGAAATCATGGGTTAAGATACCAGAGTGAAGGGGTCATTTTACAAACTGGGCCTGTTAAAATGTGAGATCCCCCTCTAGCATATTTAAAAATCTTCATAGTCTTAATTTGTTCCAGTCTTGCTGGCCAAGTTCATGTCTCCTATCCACAGGTACTAGCTAGAAAGATAAATGCTTTGATGGAGAGTTCAGTCAGGAACAAACCTGTTGGGGTTTGCTGCTTTACTGTTACCATGCAGGAGGCAGGCTTTGGGAGACTAAAAACAGCAGAATAAACACTGCCTTGTATCAAAATGTACCTTTGCTTCACAGCTTGGCCATTCTGTCAAATACTGGTACAGAAACTACAGATGCTTGTTTTTTTCAGCCTAGAAGGACAGAGCAACCTTCTGATACTAGGCCGTTTGTGTTAAGTTTGATAAACACCTAGGGTCAAAAAGAATGACTGTCCATGCTGAAATCTGGAACCAAAAGTCAGTCAGGCATTTTATTAATGATATCCCAGGATAAAAGAGTCCTTGGGTAATCTTTTTTTACATCACGTTATACTGTGAGCAATTGTGCTGAGATGCAGGGAAAGATGAAGTGATGATTTTAACAGATAGAGAGAGTGGATTGTGATTTGGAGGTAAAATAAGTCCTCTTTCCATTAATAATTGACAGGGATAAAATTTACACTGACTTCACTAGGAATTTTCCCCATGTAGCACCATTTCAAGCACTGTGAGGCTTGAGCCCTTGGCATTTGGAATTAATGAGTTCACAGGTGAAAATTCAGCTGTTCACTTTGCTTTCCTGAATTTTGTGTTATTTCTGTGATTAAAGGAGTACCTACCATCTCTGTCTGTCTTTAAGGTTTCAGTTTTCCAAGTTGATTATGTCTTTCAGAATGTGTGTAGGGGTTACCTACCACCTGAAACACACAGATACTATTTTTATGCTGACAGGAGCAGCCTGTGATCTTCAATATCTCTAATTGTGAAATGACCTATAGTAACCTGCTGACATGTGAATGTATTTACTTCTCAGTCAGCTTTGAGTGTCAAATGCTAAATGCAGCATATAAAGACATTAGGTGCATCTGTAACATTTTCTGGAAGACTCTGGGTCCACAGCCTGTTAGTAGCCTTTTGTGGATTTCACAAGTACAGCAGTAAAACAACCAACTCATTTAAGATCTATGAAGTTAAATTACCTGGTATAAATAAGACCAAAATTACACAGTTAACGAGAGTCTGTAAATGCCCAAATGGGGGTATATCCCGGAACAAGCAGTTCCTATGATCAAACCAGATCTGGCTACAGTGACCCAGGATACATAAATTCAAGTTATCCAGCACCAGGCTTTGAACAAGCCCTAGTTCAGAGCTGACCCAAACTGCATTGCGCTAAACCCTGGGCTGGGATGGAGCTGAATGGAGGATTCATTCAACTGTCATCCTGATATGACTGGTACTGTCATATGCTGGTATTACCTATGGCTTTTTGCTCATTTTAGGAATCTGTAGATGTTGTAAGTGCATTGGTTCTGACATGTGCACTGCATGCACTTTTAATTCAAGGAAATTTGTTCTTTTCACTCATGTGAAACTCATAATGGCCATGGACTTGCTCCTACTCATTCTATGGCATGAAGTGGGCACAAGTTTTCTAAGAGTTTCAGAGCTCTGTCTTCAAGGAAAAAAAAAACCTGACTTGATGTTTATAGGAGCACCTTTTAACCCAGCAGTGACCATTAAACAGGTAGCCACAGGGAACAGGGTCTGGCTGAGTCTCTGCTGCAAAAGAGGTTCAGTAACCAATCCTTAGCCCAAGGCTAAGATCCACAGGCTGGATTACGTCCACCCAATCCAGGGCTAGCACTGCTAGATGTTACTTGCCCTAGTGAGGGCAAATGGGAATCGTTTGAAACAACAGCCAAGCAATGGGAACGATCAGGTCTCCAGGAGCTGAACTCATTTGCTTGTCCTCTTGCTGAGCAGCAGGGACTGTGTTTGTGGCTCCTGAGAGATGTGTTGCCTTAGAAGGGGTGGGAGTAAGAACAGCTCTGTCCCCAGCCTTCTGCAAATCAACCTTCAGAGAAGAGTATAAAAAATGTAAGTGTTGCTTTTAGAGATGCCAGCCTTCCAGGAGCTCCCAGAGCAGTGGTTCTTCACACTGCTCTTTTCTAGGGAAGTCTTTATCCCACATGATCCACCCAAAAGGAAATAAATATGAATCTACCTACTTGCCTTATCACACCAGGAGCTCAGAAGCACTCCTGGTATTTGTGTATGCCTCTTACCTCTCCCTGTGCAGCAGCAGAGCTTTAACCTCAAACCAAAAATGTCTGTGTGGGGATACTGAGCACCATCTTTGGCCCCATCCTTTGGACACTCCAGTTTGGAATTGTGCTCTGTGCTGTGGAGAAGACCAGTTTGCTAGCACTCTTGGGTGTTTTTCTGTTGTCAGACTGCAACAGAAAGTGTTTTCTTTGGGATTTGTTTTCCTCCACCACCACAGAACTGTGATGTTGTTCTTGTGTTGTTGTTGATCTTCTATATCAGTTGAAGGAATTAAGCAAACACGCTTTATTTGTCAATCTGGCAAATGGAAAGAAAGAGAAAAGAACAAATCCAACATCACAGGATGCTAAGAAAATGACTTCTATTTTTAGCCTGGTACATTTTCAGACATGTAAACACCTCTGTTAATCGCAGACCCTGCAGCACTGCTCTAGGGATTATTGAATTGCTTGGAAAGCTGGCAGCCCTATATGGCATACCAGTGAAGGACCTGACAAGGCTGATTGTGTTCCAAGTTGTTTTCAGCACCAGTGGGAAATGAGGTCTGCGTCCTGGATGTACTGTACAAGCTAAGTAGTAATGACGGAGGAAAGGGAGGTGGGAAAAGCAGGGTGCTGAATAAAGGTAACAGGATCTATAAGCATATGACATTTCATGAATATATTTGGTCTCTGGAATTTGAAAAGCAGTTGCGTGTTTAAAGGGAGTGAAATGTACTATTGAGAATGCCTATGTTTCCCTTGGAAATTTTAAATGGCTGTCAGGTCCTGAGTACATCTTTCTACTTCTCTTCCCTGTAACAGTGAGAATACAAAATTCATTATTAATGAAGTTTCCCCTCTAGATACAAGATTTTTCAAATCCAGAGAAGTTATTTTTTTCCCTCCATACATTTATGAAGCCTAAAATTTATGCCCACAAAGTTTCAAGCTTTAGTAATAACATTTCATAACTGTCCTCTCTTGGAAATTCCCAGTAGTAGCAAATGATTTGCAAATACCTTTTTGCTTGTCTTCCTGTCTTCAAATATGAGTTTCCACCTAAACTATTGCTTGAGTGACTTATCTGCTGTCCTATGAAGTGTTCCTTAAAGAGTACTTAATTCAAAACCTATGTGAGCAGGTGAAACTTTTGTGATGTTTGCACCTGTTTATCTCACATTTCAAATTGATTCTCTTCATCAAATTCAACGTATTTAACCAAAGTACTTTCACAGCATTTGGAATGCATTCATCAACCATTTATGTGACTCTTTGGGTTCTGGTGGGAGGAGGCAGGTAACCTTTTATGGCTTAGAGCTCCAGGAAAACTAGCTTGCTTTCTGTGCTGCAGGAACAAACATGCCATAAAAACACCTCATTGAAACAGATTTAACAATGTTTCCTCTTTTTATGAGCACTGCAGTAGATTTGTGCTAGGTCTGGCTTTGGTGCCTTCTTGTTTTTCTCTGTCATATGCTGTTAAGCATACAATCTCCTGCAGCAAGTGAGCTGTTTCTTCTTTCCTAGGGCATATCTTCCAGTCTTACAGTGGCAATGCAATCTAAGATTGTGATTGTACTCAAGTGTGCTAGCTCTTAAGAGCTGGTGTTATGAGCCCTCTGACTGAGGGTTTAATAACAGGAAATTTTGAGGAACGCAATCTCTAAGGGAAATTGTTGGCATCATGGGGCTCAGGAATAATCTGTCTACCAGAAAAATAAAAGGGAAGCCAGATAAAAGGATGAAAGGATGTGAGAGGAGGTATGGAGGAATGGAGGCTTGGGGAAAATAGCCAGGAAATGAGAGAAGGTCTGGAAGAATATCAGGGGTGTGATGGAAAGAGATTGTGAGGAGAAGTGTTTCCAGAAGGGAGAAGCCTGGCAGAGAAGCATGAAGTGGTATTAAAGGGAGTGATGCATGCTCTGGCTTGGGGGCAGAAGCAGACTGAGGCTTGCAATGCGAGCACTCTCCTTCTAGGGCTCTGGGCCAGAAAGCAAAAGGATTTTTATGTTTGGGAGCAGGCTAACAGCTTTTTGTTGGTACACTTAGAACAGGTTGGTAAGGATGTCACTTCCTATCAAATTTGTTCAGTTAGATCTGGAGTGGGCAGGTCCTGAAAAATACATGTATCCCACTAAAAAAAAAAAAAAGAGTAGAGTGTGTTCTCTGGCCCACCAAGCAAATGGCAGATAGGGCTGAAATCTTTCTTCTCTTAACAAAATAAGCTGTTTTTATCCATTGCCTCTACTGGAAACAGGCCTTTGTCTAAGTTCTCCCCTAAGTCATGCCTGAATATTGGCTGGGAGGAGCTAAAACTTGTGAGGGAGCCTACCAACACTGTGGCTGGTCCATGGCCCTGTTTAGTTTCCCGGCAAAGTCATAACCCATGAAAGTGCACTGTGGTTCAGAAACCAATGGGAGAAGGATGACTTGCTGCAGAGAAATTATTGAGTCATTCTTTAGCTCTGAAAATGAGTGTGAAGTCTTCAAGGGATGTTTCCCATCAGTGTAGGTTTTCCTGCTTTCCACTATGCCTGGCATGAATGAGATCAGCATCTAAAACTTGCAAAAGGATGAGCATAGGGTGGGTTTTCCCTATCAGAGTGATGATGACCAACTGACAGGGGTGCCAAGTCACCAAGAGAGCCTTGAGATGGTTCCAGCACAGTGATGATTTTTAAAATGAGTTTGAAATACATCAAAAAAGGTTGATATAGGGATAACAAGTTCAGTATAGGGGTATTCCACTTCTGTGGGGACCCTGAATATTTGGAGATGAGTTAACTGATGATGGAGAGGGATTAGAGAGATTGGTCCCAAAATGCTGAAGTGAACATTTATGATTATTTTGCTATACTACCGAGAAATTAAGAGGTATTCTGCATTGGTGTGTGTCATAGTGTAACCTGCAGGTTGGTTTCCTGATGATCTAATCGGATGTCATAGTTGGAGAGTGTATCTATCCCACATGCCCCGTGGTCTTGGGATAAAAGGGCAAGGAAAGTAAATTGTACATTTCTTTTCAAAATAGAGCTAGGATGTAGCCAAAGTACCTGTGTAGATCCATAAAATGAAGAGTACTCAAATCTTCCCATCACATCCTACGCAGTTGTATTGTATTTATTTTTGTTATTGTGAAGCTGAACTTTTAAAGAAAGTAATAATAAATAAGTTCATAAGAATCTCTTCTGACAGAAGCTGTAACTATCAAGACCAAGAGCTGCTATGATTACTCCACAGATATCAGCACAAAAATGGCAATATATTCTGCCAACAAACAATGTGCTGTTCCATTGCTGTAGGACTATCAGCCCCAAATTGCCATCTGTGTTTCCTGCAGTGTTCAGTGTCCCATGTGGCTAATTAGCTGGCATATGCCATCATGTGAAAGAAGGAATTGTTCCATCTTGTTTGAGGGTTTTTTTTGTACAGAATTTAAGATATCTGCACTTGTTCATCTAAAAGGTAAAGTATTTATTATGGGGAACCATAAATCTTCTGAGTATGACACAGAACAAATAGGACACATAACCTTAACTGTAAAGAATTTATCTAGACAAAAAGCTTAGAGGGTCAGGTAGGTGACTGGTCATACATTTTCAAAATTGCTTCAGATGGAAAACTGGATTTTCAAGAAGAAAAATTCACAAGAAATTCTTGCTTTGAACTGACTTGTTTTTAGGTAGGAATTGACCACAAGTTTCAGTTCAGATATTCTGCTGCAGAGTCTTGCAAAAGTTATAGTGAGGCTGTTTGGTGTTTTCTTTCTTCTTTTTGTGTAATTCCCCTTCATGAACTGAACTGCAGTCACACAGAAGCAATCTCATCTCTTGCTAATAGGAGACCATGTGGTGTCTCACGGAAGGTGTAGGCTAAACAATAAACCTTATTTACAGAAAAGAATGTATGGCAAATAATCTATAACTTCCAGTGGAATAGAAATATTGCACCAAAAAGAGGTTCACAACAAATTTTCACAAGATGATTTAATTTCATCGGTTTTGTCTGTCTTTCCCTTGTGGAAGGGCACTGTCTCCATGCCAAACAGACATCAAGGAGCCAGAAGGGTGGGGAATTTGTAGTTGAAAAGATGAAGAGAGGAGACTGGTTTCTGAAATACTTGGAGCTGACAATACTGTTAATAATCTGTGGCTGTTTTTTAAAGAATTATAACCTGGCAGACTCATTCAACTTCTGCTGACTCTAAAAGGTTACTGAGATAAATACATGGTTGCTTACTTTAGCAGTATAAGTTTGCCTAAATAATTTTTCAAACCTTAGAGAAAGAGAAAATTGGCCTGAGACAGCCATTCTGAACTCAAGAAGCAATGAAATCCTGTCTAGATATATTATCCAATATTATTATTATTATTCATAATTAATACATATTCATAATTATTATGACTAAACTCATCTCCAGCTATGGCTAAAATGCTTCTGTTGCAAGTACTCTGGGATACTACCACCTTTTTCCATCCAGAACCTAAGTGCAGTACTGAGGGATTCCTGTCTCATGCACTGAGTTTCTGCTGAAAATAAAATTCCGAATGAAGTCCTAAAGACAGCAGGGAAGGTGAAATGCAGTAGCAGAACTCCTTCTTTAGGAGGAATTTTCTTGTTACTTCATGGAGTTAAGATGTTGGTCTGGCAGGGCTCTGTATCTTTCCAGCTGAATTCCATAAATGAAATAATTTCCTATTGCTTGTGGTTTAGAAAGTAATTATTAGGCCATGCCCAGAGAAAATCCAGGGTAGATCTGAAAACTTTTCAGCAATTTAGCTGTGATCAGACCAAGCTACGTCTCTGTGAAGACCCCCTGAGATAAGTCCCACTGATGTTCTCTGCTAGGCTTTCAAGTGCTGTTTGCAGCTTCAGAACTACAATAAATCTGTAATAATTCACCACAGCAGCCTCTTTCAGGGGCTTTTATCCCAAGTAGTTTGCCAGCTTTCTTAAACATGCTTTAATGTATATTGACACTTCAGCTTTTTGGGTATTTCTGTTTCTTTGCCTGTATGAACCACTCCTTAAAATGGCCTGTTTCCCTGGCACCAGGAACGAAACTGGAACAGCTTGTCCTGGCAACTGTTGCTAGTCTACAGTAATTGGATGTATTAAAAATAAAAACAACAACAAAACAATTGTTTTTCCTCATTCCTTCCCAGTAGAAATCAATTAGTCACAGCCTTTATTTAGCACATGTGACATTTACCTAAGCAAAGGCAACTGGTGTGCCGGTTATGTGTAACAGTCCTGGGGAGCACGGATCTTACTCACGCTCCAGGCTTTGCTCTGTTGTCCTGCTTGTCACCACAGGTCAGTCGTTGTTCAGGGCAGTGCAGGATGTTTCTGGTAACAGGACAAAGTTCTACGAGAACCTTATTGCCATGCATTGGAAAGGAATTGGATGGGGGAACCGGTTTCTTTACTTGCTGTTGGGAGTCCCCTCCAGCAGCACACCATGCAAAGAGCTTTCCCTGCTGGGCTTCATGCCAAGGCCACATCCTCAGCATAAACTGTCACCTTTATTGCTTGCTGGCTGCTGTCCATCAGATCTCTGTGTGTTCCTGCTCACGCGAGGGCTCGTGCAATAAATCACACGCTCGTTCCTCCATCAGATGGTACTTGCCCCCCCTCTCTCCCCATCCCCATCCTGGCAGTGCTTATCTCCAGGCTCCAGGGAGAAGTGGGGGATCATTTTATTTTCTTGACAGACACCTGACTCATGACATTTGGGTGCAGTTGTCTTGAGAATGCTGCTCAAGTCAGGTCACAATCCAGCTGGGGGGGCGGGAGGGGGGGGAAGGATAATCAAGAAAGACTTGGCTTAGTTTGTGTGGTTTCTTTTTGGTTAAGGCAAATCTCATGGAAGTGAAGGCCTTAAGGGACCTGCTGCAGATTCAGATTCATTTTCCTTCTTGTGCTGAGGTCATCTGGAGCTACGTCACCCATGTGTGACAGAAACACCTTAGCCACCTGGCACAAGGCAGATGATCTTTTTATATCATCTCTGAAAAAAATGTGTGGTTTTGACTCTCTAACATACTTGTACTGGTACACGTTTGGA
Source organism: Burhinus oedicnemus (assembly GCA_008921705.1). Classification (NCBI taxonomy): domain Eukaryota; kingdom Metazoa; phylum Chordata; class Aves; order Charadriiformes; family Burhinidae; genus Burhinus; species Burhinus oedicnemus. The sequence goes on from VFFE01007085.1 coordinate 604,778, forward strand.
CAGCAATATAGCTGAGGTCTAAGTACCTGTCTTCCCACATTGTACATGCCCTAATAACTGTTGATATTCCTCTCCTTTCCTGCAGCTTCCTGCCAGTGTTGTGACTTGTTTAATGCAGCACGTGAAGAATTTTCTCAAGGTTTGACTTGGCTTTAAAAAGAAATATCAGGAATAATTCTTGGTTTGTTCTTTTGATTTCACCTCCATTATTGTCGTATCAGACATTATCACTGTCTCAGTTCTGACCAGCCTTGTGTGTTGCCTGTGTTTTGTGCGTTGCCTGTGTTTTGAGGGGTGGTTTCCGTCTGTCAGCTGTCTCACTCAGGAAAAGGCTCTTTCTTTTCTCTGACAGTATCTTAAATGAAAAATAATGCTCTCACCTCTCAGTTTCATCTAGGCATCACCCTGCTTCTGCAAAGCAAGCTATTTTGGTGCGTGCATTCACATGGGGACGTTCTTTAACTCTATCAGCTGGTGATTAATCATTGCTTAGATTCAGAATATATAAAAATTTTATTTTTAAAAGATACTGTGCTGTACATAAAAGCCTCCAAGGGTGACTTTGAAGTTTGAAGATAATTATTTGGCAAGCAATATGGGGTCTGCTGACATGGTTGGTTAAAGAACATATTGTGCTAATTTGCAGTTATACTAACAGAGATAAGAAGCCTGAACTACAGAACTGAGTACAATCAGGGGCATGTAAATGGGACCTATGTTATGTCTGCTGGATCTCCTGAGGTTCTGGCTCTAGTTTAGAGCATTTCTTTATATAAAACCCCACTGTTGAAAAAAAGAGATGTGTTGGATGTTCCAGAGGAATGTGAAAGCTGGAAGACTCTCCAGAAAACGAGATTTCTCTTTGACACTTGATACGCAATTCGTCTATTGTTACCTGCTTTTCCTCTCCTGGCTAATTACAGAAAGTATGAATTTTACTCCCCATTTTGATACATCTATCAGTGTTAAATACTTTATTGGATGAATTGAGAGGTTCTGAACTTCGCAAAGATTCCACAGGCAAAGGCATAGAGCAGCAAATAAGTTTAAGGACATTGGTCTTATAGTTTGGCCTTACTGAGGCTGCCTCAAGATGAACTTCGGTTCTTTATGCAGCTGTGATTTAAAATACCTGCTCCATTTTTCTGCCAGACACTATTACCCCAGCAGCAGAGGCAGCAGAAAGGGTGATATACCCTTCTCTCAGCTACAGAGGCCATAGCCCAGTGTATTCACTGAAACTGCAATAAGTCTTAGCTTTGGGGCAGTAACTCCTGGCTGTGTAGGCAGGCAGCTGAGAATAATAACCCCTTAAATTATTCCAGCGTACACTGCAAGAACACATTTAGAGGCACTGGGCCCATATTTTTTAAGGTGTATTTCTTTTCATGAAGCTTTGTGTACAGCCTGTATGTTCGCATGTACCTGTAGTCATTAGGCTTCTCATCTGTGCACGAAACTGTCAAAACTGCACACATGAAATTGTCTTGTGTGCAGCATGGCTGGATTCATAGCACTGCTGATCACAGTACTGCCCTGCTGCCTCTAGAAAGGCTGTTTCTCTGCCTTTGTAAAGTGGCTGGTAACGGCGCCATGCCCCAGCCCCTGCCTGGGAACCCTGAGATGGCAAGTGAAAAGCCAGATATTTCTCCTTCGCACCAGAGGTCCACAACATGCCAGCCTTTGCACCTATCATATAAACACCTTGGGGTTTCCCTGGGGTTCTCACAGAAAGCAAGATGCTTCTTTTTCTCTCCCAGGACTGGGGTGCTGCTGCCTCTCACTGATGTTTGTCAGGGTGCTGTGTCCCAGCTCCCCAGCCCTGCTCTGCTGCATGCCACTCACGAGCTTACCTGTACGCCTGGTTTGGCACCTGTACTGCTAATTCCTGCTCACAGGTGGAGCTGTACTGTTCAGAAATCTGTTCAATTGCCAGTATCTTCGGAAAATATCTCGTGGCATGAAAGGAGGCAATGACTATACAACTGTGATGTTTGTGGTTTTGGTGTTTTGTTTTTTTTTTGTTAAGCATTAATGATGTGCTATAATCCTACATAATTACTGTATTCTTAATGGAGCCCAATAAAAAGATTAATAAAACTGTTCTGGAATAATTACTTTGGTGTTCTTTACATAGAGAAAGCAACAATAATGAGCACAGTCTAAGAGGGGGCAAGCAAGACCTATGACAATCCACCTCCCTCCTCACCAGCACCTCCTCTGCTGGTCTAGTCCTTCATCAAAAACTTTTAAATAGGCTTTTGAAGTCACACTAACCATGGTTGACTTTGGACTCCCAGAATTCTCTGAATGGATATTACTTGCCCCCTTAATTCTTGGGATTTCCCTAGGAACTTCTGATTTGATTGAGACCTACATTTTTTCAAGTCTAAGTCAAACTGTTATTTCCCTAGCCTTCATATGTTTTTGAAAAGTATTAATTTATAAACAGCTGTACTTGACATTTCACTTGGGATCGAGGAGAAGCTGGCTAGTGGTTTCCATTGCAGATATATCTCTTCAGAACATGCCTGCTGGAAGCAGGACTTCAAGGTTTATGTTGGCATGTCCAAACTGGCACTTTGAAAAAATAACTTAATCCATGGCTCTGGTTTTTGTTGTTGCTAAGAGTTTTGTGCTTTCCAAGGTATAGTATGCACACATGTATGCCAGGACAAAGATACAATATCAATGGAGTTGCATGTGAGGTTTTGCAAATAGTTATCAGAATGAGTAGTTAACAGGTATGTCAGTCATGATATATGTGAGCCTCCACTCACGTTCATATGGCTTGCAGCTGAAGTCACATAGGAACTATGGTTAATACGAGCCAGTTTCAGTTAAAGCTTAGTAATCATTCATGTTATCAAATCAATAAAAACACTGACCTGATTTACCCCAGCTTGACTACTGTTATCCTCATGTTGGAGTCTGGAATTGGAGTTCCCTTACAACACTTGACAACTGCAAGACCAGTAATCCCAGAAGCTTACTCTAACCCATATACGACACCTCCTTTTTCTTCTGGGAGGATCAAGCCTCTTTTCTGGTTTTGATTCTTTTCCTCAGAAAATGAAGACTATTAACACAGTCCAAGACATATTAACTTTTGAAAGAGTTGTTGTTTCCTTTTTTCCATATAATATTTGGCTGCCTATGCCTTGAAATATTTTTGTTCCTCTGCCTCTGCCCTGAAGAATTCCAATAATGATTTGGGTGAAGTCATCAAAAAAATAAAAGTAGTGACATGGATGAAAAATCAGAAGGGTGCCTACTTTTTCTTGGATTGCTTCCTTTGAATAAAGTCTGAAGCAGTTTAAGCCAAACATGATCTTTTCTTCATCTTCTGTTATGGAAGGTCAGTTATCAGTGGGTTATACATGCGTAGAGAAGTTACCTTACCATAAATATAATTTCCACTCTTATTTCTTAAATTTACTTTATTGATAGCCATGCTACATTGTATAATCTGTGTAATCGTAATAAAAATTTAAAATTATCTGTAAGCACAAGCTGTAGTTCTAATGAGAAACCTTTATTACTTCAAGTTTTCAGTCCAGTTTAGATTTGTTTCCCTCCTTCTCTTTCCTCACCAGCAGACTGTAAGTATTCCAGTAAATGAAGACTCAAGATCTACATTTCTTCATAAGAACAATGATCTTAGGAATGTTGTTGACTTGCTTCGAAGAACAAGCATCTGTAGCAAGAGACTAGGTACTGAAGGGACTTTCCCTCATACCCGTTCCCCCCGAACTTCATTCATCTGGGTTCCACCCTGAACCTGTTTGTAATGACTTTTATACTATAGTTTCAGATTGGGGGGGGTGTGGATTTTTGATGCAACTGTGGATGCAGAGGTAGGTATCTGGTGCCTGAGAGTATTTCAGACACACTGTCTCAAGGATTGTTGTAGACGACCTGCACCAATTTTCAGGGTAGACTTGCAAGAGAATGTCTACGCTGCATAGTGGTCCGGTATTCAGAAAGCAAACTTGCTTTCTAATTTGCTAGCTTGCTAGCTCGATAGCAACCTGGGTCTTGAGAATCAGTTAATGATAGCTCATATATCTGAAGTTGGCACTGCATTGTGGAGTGCAGCCATAGCGTTAAGAGCCTTTAAAGGATGAGTGGCTATTACTGATCTATAAAACATTATTGCGTACCAATTTATTCTACGAAAACAAAATGATACGAGGAGAAACTGTATTCATTACATAAACAGCACACTTCGACAAACAAGATTGACATTCTATAAGCAGCACACATGTAGGAACGAGAACTTTATAAAACAAATCGTGAAAGGAACAAACTGTTACAGTCTGATGTAATTTCAGTAATTTTGTAATTGAGAATTTCCACCCACTACGCGTGAAAGGAAAAGTACACATAGTCCTGCACAACCATTATGTGTTGACTTCGACAGTGACAAGCACGTTAGCTGTTGAAATGATGGCTTTGGGTCCTTTACATTACTCCTTGACCATTCACAGAGATGTCATTGCTTCCTAAAGTTAGGAAGGGGAAAAAATTGTATTTTGATAATTAATATCATCCTAGTTGGAAGAAACAAAATTTTAACCAAAACAAAACCAGCTATTTAATTGGGGCTTTTTTCTCCAGCCAGACAAAATAAGCTGATTGGGAAGAAAACTATATGATAGCTTACAGTTGATTCCTTTCAGACAGCAGTAATGGAAACTGTCCTTCTGAATATAATTACATATGTGAACAATCAGTGAGATCTGCCAAAGTTTTCATTGCTGTGAAGTTAATCTTTCATCTTTTCAAACACTAATTTATAGATTCAGATCAGTTACAAGAAGAACAACAGCAGCTATGGCCTCAATTATAAAAGTTCGTACTAACTGGTAGAAAAGTGTATATGTATATATATAAAAACACACGTACCAGTATTTCAGACACACACCGGAAACTTCTGTACTGCTAAAGTAAAATCAAACTTATATTTTCCATTTTCATTTTTGAACCTACCTTTGTGTTATGCTGCAAATTTCACTAACTTATTAAGTTCAGACACTGCTTATCATTCAAACTTAGGTTATTCATACAAATCAAGCCTGAACATCAAATATTGGAAGGTCAGTTTTTGGCACTGCACTATTGGAAAGATGTGAACCAGTTGGAAAGAATCTGGAGGAAAGCAACAGGAATGAGTAGAGGTCTAGAAAACATAACCCATGAGAAAAGACTGAAGGTACCAAGGTTGTTTAGTCTAGAGAGGAGCAGACAGAGAGGAAAAATTTTAATAGTTTTCAAATATCTAAAAAGCAACTACATTTATCTATTTTCCAAGCTGATGACTGATAAAGCGAGAAGGAATGATCTTAAACTGTAGTAAGGGAGAGACAGACGAGACACTAGGAAATACGTTGTAATAGAATGGCCAGGGAAAAACTGGAAGAGTGCTGGAATCTTGATCACCCAGAGATTTTAAAGAGCAAGTAAGAAAACCCTCATCCTAGAGCAGACTTTAGAGAGGAGGCAGGGGAAGGAATGAAAGGGTTGAACTAGGCAATCTTTTGAGGATCGTTTGAAAACTACTTGTTTCTAGATTAGACAGACCTCATTTTCCAGATCAGAATGTGCCAACAGAGAAGGTTACCACCCCACGTTGCTGCATGCAGTGGGAGCAAACCATGTCCTTTTTCTGTCTTTCCAGTCAGCTACCAGAGTGGCTTATGTGGATGCTCCAAAACCACTTCAGTTAAAATAACTGAAGTAAAGATCTATTTGAAGTGTGTATGTTAATTGGGCTATCTCATTTGACTGAGCAGCTTCTGTCTGTAGGTGTCCAGCAAGATCAATGATAAGGAGGGGGTGAGACTGGGCTATTTGGTTGAGCATGCTTTCTTTTCCCCTCTTAAGACTTTGTAGACATTGCTCTCACCATAATTGTCCCTGCTAATCTTGCTGCTTTCCCCCCTGCCATCCTTTCTTCAAGGAACAAATCTCTTTACCATTTCCTGACATCCAATTCATTTTTAGATAATTTTTGCTCTGTTGGACAAAACTCATGCATCATGGGTTGTACCTCTGACATTTTTTACTGGACATAAAGTTAATGTATGTTAGGATAAGTTACAGTCAGTGCAAGACAGACTGGGGTTGGAGGCTGTCATTGTCCTCAGAAAGAAATGGGCAAGGTAGACGAAGTTTTATAGTTGTTTTAAATATCATGTTCATTTTGATATATTGCCTTTCTGGCAAACCGGGTCCATTCTTCAGAAACTGCCAGCATGAAGCTGATAATGCATTACACACTGCAAAATCAGTCCAAGAAGTTATAATGGTAACTGGCAAGGTCTCCTCTTCTTAACAGCCTGTTAATATTTAGAGGGTAACTTGGACATTTCAAGTTCTTTGCTAGCTGAAACTCAGAATATAACTTTAGATTCTGGGGAAGAAAACAGAAACTACCAAGGGACTGATCAAATGATACCTCTCAGACTCTTAGACTGAGACCTGAAAGGGGCTCAGATGTTGTGCACTTTACCTTTTGGTGCCCACATTCGAATTGGATTGGCAGCCACAAGCCGGGTGCCTGGCCCCTCTCTTCCATGCATGGGGAAAGCATCTCAGAGTGGAGGGGGCTGCAAATGCTTGTGACCTGGGCAGAAAGGCACCCCAGCTGGCTGCTATAAAACACAATGGGTGGAGGTGCACTGAAATGCTGTGTGGGATGCTGTGTGGCTCCTGCGGATCTTCTTCTTGAAAAGGGGTCAGTGAGTGACATGACAAAGAAAGGAGATAGAAGTGAGAGGGCAGACTGGGGAAGGATGCTCGCCTCAGTGAGTGAGGCTGCCTGGGAGCTAATCTGAGCTTTACAGATGTGATATGTACCAAGTAGGCAGCCGAGTGCTCCTGTTACAGGTGAAAATGTGAGTTATTCTCCTTCCTACCCAGTGCCTCTGAGTGAACCTGTAGTTACCATATCCCTGTGGACTGATTTTGGTCAGAGCTGGAGAGTACCTTCAGCCTTGGGTCTCCCACACTCCAGAGCTATCCCTTACCTTTGGAGTCTCTGGACAGGGAGAGGTGACTGCCATCACCTTCTCTTTCTCTAGCTATGTGTGACAAGGGAAGAGTCCTCACGTGCTCTAGTTTTGAAACAAAGGTAAGGAAAATGTTCAGGACTGTGACTCTTGAGGGACACAACTGAACAAGGTGTATGATCCCAGAATATTAAAATAAAAACCCAAAACTACCCCAAATAACCCTTGGTTGTGTTAGCTGTGTCTATACTCAATATGCTAGCTGTTGTAGGTCATTGTGATGTGTTCGCTTGCAGCATCTCCTGTACTGGCCTCTTTGGAGGAAGCAATACTTTACAGAACTGGAGGGAAAATATTGATGAAAGATGTTGAAGACATCATATCTTAGTTAACTGATAGGTATTTTCTGTGACTATGTAAAAGGGGACAGGGGGAGCTGTGTTCTTGACAGGGATAATTTTTACACAGATATTTTGTTAGGGACCTCATGGAAGTGGACATGTTTAGCAATACATTGCAAACTGATAAACCTGAGTCCATGACTGCTAAAAGGCTAAAATAAACCCCAAACTTTCTTCCAGTTTTTTGCAACCTTGCATCCATCTGCCACATCTTTTGTCCTACCTTGCATTTCTGGAACCTCTAAAATTCCCAGGTGTGTATAAGCATGACTCACACAACCTCCATCTGCTCTGTGATCCATGTTGGACATAAGAGCCTTATATAATGCCATGAAGCCAAAGGGCTCCTTTCAAACTAAACACACTTTTTGTGTGGGTAGAATGCCATCTTAAAGGGATAATCCCATCTGAGGATTTAATTGCACTTCCATGTAACTGTTTGGATGATGCAGAGGGCTATAAAGGTTTGTATCCTTATAAAAAATCAGCAACGCAAAGGAAGATGAAAATGGATTCCAAAGAGCTGAACTTTTTGCAAGAGTTCTTCAAGAGTTAGAGCTGTCATAGAATTTAGCACAACCCTGATCATCCTTGAATTAAAGATTTAAAGCTGCTCTTGTTCTTTGTGATATTTGCAATCACTCATTTTATAAAGATGCTTTGCTAATTTTGCAAGAGGCACTGTACCTAGGGTCTATCTTCCCATGCTGGCTATCTGCTTTCAAAGGCAAATACATGCAAAGATGCATTTCATTCAGACTAGAAGTTGAAATCCCTGCCAGATACGGCATAACATGAATGAAGATCAATACAATTTGTTTGGAGTGTTAGAAATAGCTGTAAAAATGGAAGCTAGTTCCATTCTGTAAGTCCTCAGTTTGCAGGTTCACTTACAGTTTACAAATTTACTCACATTAAACTAATGAAATTTGACAAAATAGTTAAAAGTATGTCCACAATTTCTTTTAAATAGTTCCTTATATCTGTAAAGCAGTTCTGGAAACACTGCATGACAAGACAGAACTTAGAAATCAAGGGCGAAAGGTGTGTGGCAGGGGAAATCTGTAACACTGTTATTAAGTAGGACATTATTTTGCATGTATAATGGTCAGAATAGAAAGACATTTGCCAGAGCAAAACCTACTATCTACAAATACAATGTTGCCTAAAACATTTCAGCAACACAGCCAAGGAGTAAGTGACTTCAGGAAATGAGAAGTAACTCTGGTTTAGCTCAGGAAGGCCAGCTCCTTTTTTTTTTAAACAATTTCATAACCCTTCAATATAAATTGCAAGTAGCAAGAGACTTGTAAGAGTTGTACAGGCATGTTTTGTCTGATGAGCAGCCTTTTCCCAGCTGCAGTATTTGGGGGCAGGGGGAGGGAGCAGTAGCAGCATTCTTCATAGGGTTGCCATTCACACTTCAAAAGGGACATATATGGGAACTAGAATAACATTGGTGCTGTTCTGAATGTATATTAGAAAGCACCAAAGTGGATATAATTTATCCCTGTGGCATCCAGATGCCATGGAAACCCACCTCATATAAACTAGGATGTTTCTTTTATGATTTAAATTCCATTTCTTCTGGCCCACATGAAGCGTATGAATACCACCAAGGGAGAATTCGCATATAAACTACCAAACACTTCTTAGCAATTTCAAACCTTTTGCAAAGTGACAGTAAGATCATTTGTATGATCCCTGTGTACATTTTCAATCTTTTAGTTGCTTCAGGAAGCAGCAGAAAACTCTTTAATGTAAAGCTTTAAGTAAAGCTCTCTCTATGACATTTTAGTATGAACACTTACCCAAAACCAGATTGCATTGTACTTCCACTGGATGGAGAAGTGACCAGGACGGAAAGGCTGATGAAGCTGCTATTCCTTACAGAGTGATTAAATAGAAGGCCTTAAAAGTTCTTAAAATCTTGCTTGATGGTTTATACAACCTTTTATTATCTTTTTTTGTAACATGGTTCTCAATCTCTGAAGGTTCCCACTCACTGTGAGAAAGGAAAATGGATAATACATATGCTAAAGAGGAGTAAGATAGTTGTGTTTTTGGAAATCTAACTTCAGGAGCAAAGTCTAAATTTTGTAGGAAAGGGAGAGGCTGCATGGCAAACTCTGAATTGTCTATAATACCCTTAAAATTCAGTGAGGACCAGCTGAAGAATTGATCAGCTTTCCTGTATTTTTTCAGAGGCAAATAAGCAGTCATTTGAACTTTCTGAGTCCTCCCATGAAGTTTCTGTGGCTGAGTTCTGTAGGTTAGCTTCGTGTTGCAGAAGACAGATGTTATCTCTCAGTCACTCACCACCTTCCAGCTGTACCCTTCAGCTCTTTCACAAATCTGAAATGAATCTCACTGTGCTGAAGCTCAGAAAACTCTTTTCCCTAAAAGTGTTTTCTTGTTAGCGGATGACTAATCCTTGCCATCTCTGCCTTCCTGTGCTATTAGGAACTTCCCCTGGTATAGCCTGTGTTTTCCTGTGTCTCAGTGCTGCAACACTTGCATTCACAGGTATTGTGTTTTTTCACTATCTACAATAGCTGCATTCATGACAGCAATTTGTGGGTGTATCAATACCTGGGGAAAAAAGTGAGTGCCATGCTTAATGCTCTGGAACACTTTGATAATGACAACTGCTTATTTATTTTCTTTGAGGTTGGTCAATAGCTATTGGCAAGGGGCTTCTGTCAACCTGATTGGAGCTATATGCTTCAGTAGAATTTATTCATTAATAAACCCAAAGTCGAGTTTATTCAATAATACTGTTAAAATATTTACACAAATATTTTCTTACAAGTTCTGACACCGACACTCTGTGTTGCCTACAAGATATGCTTTGCCTCCAAAGGGTGTTTTGGTAAAAGCCACTCTTCTTTCCTGCTTTCCTACGTCATTCCCCTGTTATTGAAGGTCTCTGGCAGAGGACCACAGGAGTAGGTTCCTGGGCTAGCTTTGGATACCACCACCACTAATCACCTGCATGAAGTTATTACCCAGAAGAGGGTGAGCAGAGCAGAACATGTGCCTACACCTTGGCTGTTCCAGTTCATGCTTAAGCTGCTGATGGCAGTGGATTCACATTAAGATGTCGAAGTGCAAAACGCATAGCTTTCTGCCTGCTTTCCTCTGTGATAGTGGTGATGACCACCAGCAGAAGAAAAAGCAGCTCCAGAATAGAGAAGACTCATAACATCTTCAGTTGCTCCAGCTGTTGACCAGTGAATGTCACCATCTGTCAGAGTAACTGCAGTCAGAGATATCACTGCAACTTGTACAGATGTATCTCAACATGCTTTGAAGTAGCTACCTTGGATACGTCCCAAGAAATAGCTGAGGCAGCACAGGGTCCAGTGCAGGCCATGTTTCCGGATATTTATTCAGCTTCTCAGGTGGTCCGCATAAGCCAAGCAGAGAATTGTGCTGCCATAGCTATATAGTAATAGCACTCCTGCTAGTTTAAAGTTAGACTGGGCTTGTGTGCATGAGCTCCAGTCCTGGCCCCACACAAACAGACCAGCTCTGCCCTCATTTGTTTGTACAGCGGGGTTTCAATTCCCCACTGGGACCTTCAGGCACTTCTGCAATAGAAATAATAATGAATCATTAATAACTTCTGCTGAATCATTTGAAAACTATTCACTGTGCAGTTGACATTTATTTATTAGCGTAGAATAGGTGATGCAACAAAAGATGGCAAACAAAACGAGCTGTGGACTGTTTTGCTCCAATTCATTGTGCATTTTCTTCTGGGGATAATTATGTCTTAAAATGAAAGCAAATTATGTGCATTTGTGGTTGGAAATATTCCCCCTGCCTCCAAATATCTTCTTAAAATGGCTTTGTTTATTAGTCCTGGTATCGCTTTACTATTAATGCAGTACTGATAAAGTGTCTGGAGACAGATGATTTTTTTCCAAAACAGAGCTATAAGATGTCAGAACTGGGTATGTTCTGTCCTTCTGTTAATATTTCTATGTTCTTTTGGCATAAATTCATGCCAGCCTCCACCTTTGGACCCAAAACAGCTAGATGGAGCTCTTTCCTCTCTAATTGACAGGAAACTGTTTTAAAGAACTAATTTAAAATCTTTGGACCAATCCTGTCAATGAAGATATTCTCATTTTTCAAATAAGATAGCTTTGAGTAAGAACTATGTAGGAAGATTTTGCAAGATTAGACCCAAAGGCTTAAGCTGGAGAGATGTTAATAATGTGCACATGAACAGAGCTTGTTCTGCAGTGCATGGACTATTGACAAAAAAAATAAAATGAAAGAGAATGAAGTATGCTTGAAGGTTTCCTGTCAAGCAGTATCTCTGTAATTTATATACACATATAAACAAAAGATTGGATTAGATGATATAATAGTTTTTCTTTGTCTCTGACTCAATGAATCTAGACAGATGTCAAGTGCATTCGTTACTGAAGATAGCTAAGATGCTGCTTGTAAGAAGCTGTGTTGAAACATGCCAGGTAGAGATCCTATGATCTTAAATACCAGGGCCAAGAGAAGACTAAACATTGTCTTGAAAACGTACGAAGCAGGGTGGCAGTCTCAGTTATTCATGGTAGTTATTCTTGCTAAGTTAGGAAAATTTGCCCTATTATGGATATATTTCCTCTGTAAATCCTCAGGAAATGAAGATAAATGAAAATAGAGAACTATTTGCCTTAAAAATATGCATAGTAAAGATATGCATCATTTATATAAATTTAATTAGATATTACATTTTGGAAAAGTAAAGGTAACTGTAATAAACAAAGATTTGAGGATGTTTACTCTTTGTTTTCCTTTGTAATGCATGCACTTATGCTGGGATTGCACTAAAACCTCTTAGCGTCAATGGAAGATTTTCCCACTGATTTGGGGGAACTAAAAATAAACTATATCACATAATTGTTTTCACAAACAAATCATCAAACTCCTCTCTTGAAACTGTGCTTCTGTCAACTACTATGAGATTCTGGTTATAGACAGAGACACAACTGAGCTGTCTGCTTCTGCTTTGTCTGTCAACACCGTGAGCTACCAGAGGGGACAGAGTTGCGATGATGCTTTGTAGTACCCGTGCATCATCTCAACTTCAGAGTGCACAGGCGTTTTCCAGAGGCTACCACAACCTCCTGCTAGTTCTGCTGTCTAAGACCTGGAGCCTGTCTTCCTAGGCAGCCGAAGGGTGGTAGGTATATTTGCTTCCCTTAAGTACCTCTATTGCCGTGGCCCAGGATGGAGGGCTCCAAAGTGAACCCTGGGATTTTCTCAGCTGTACACGGCACTGTGGACCTGAAGGAGTCTGCCTGAGCTGCATAATTCATTCTCACGCTGTGACAGTCAGCCACAACTTCTATCCCTTTTTGCCCGTTTAGCTCCCACTAACAATAGTTACTGTTTGTTGCCATAGCTCCTACTGGAAAGCTGTTACAGGATCTCACTGCACTGAAGAACCTTCTAATTTGCAGATGTAACTTATTAATAGCCAGGTTATACCTACCTGTTCTCGTACAAGCATACCTGAAAGCTTAAAGAGACCTTCTCCCTCCATGGTGCTGATGGAATAGAGTCAAGCTGTGGCTACGTTAGCAAATTAATTTCGGTAATAAGACTGGATTGGTAGACAGAAGCAGTCAGTGCTGAGACTCTTGTGTTACATCCTTTACAGGCAGTTTGGAGTTTACTTGGGATATGATTTATTCTGGTTGAATGTCCCCACTGCACATGTGGTTCAAAGCTTTCTAAAGGAAATCTGTGCTTCCTGAATCTCAGGTTCCTCTAGGAAGTGCCACACTGTCCGTCTACCTCATGCAGATTCGTGCCACTGCTCACAGCAATTTCCTCACTGCTATTATCTGTGTAAGGTCAAACATATGAAAGTATCACTTCTGTTCTTGCTCATGCTGTCTCTGCATGACACCACCTGCAGGTCCATCCACCTCCCTCCTCGCAGCCTGCACAACGTCTGCTGCACTGTGCTGCAGGCAAGGAGTGAATCCTTTGGCTTTGTAGGTACCCCAGCAGGACAGCCAGAGTGAACTGGCGCTTGCACTCCGGGTTTCTCTGCCTGCTCTGACTACTTTGACCAGGCTTGATTGGTGTTGAGTTGAGACTACTGGGACTGCATCACCATTGGGATGACAAGCAGTGGGTGTGAAATGTCCCACTGCAGTGGAGCACCACCACGAATCTCTCTTGTGAGCTGGTGCCAGAACCTTACCATCCTGACATGGAATTTTGAAAGCTGATATCTGTATTCAGAATAGCAGCTGTAGCCCTATGGAGTCCTACAAACTTCAAAGCTTGGTCTGTGGCTAACTAGTGTGGGATAGGCAAGTCCACCATGGGCAGGGTGAAGTGAAGCCCTCCAAGACCATTCTCCACACCTGCTTCCTACATATAGTGCAAATAGGTGACATCAGCAAAATCTTTGACCTTTGCAATCCATGAGTTGCAGAACTGTATGTGTTATGGGGGACAGGGACAGGGTCCTTCTTTTCATCCACTTTCCAGTGCATGGCAGCCTACGATCACCTAAAATGCAAGGGCTACCACCACTTGTGTTTCAGGCCCAAAGCAGGCCAAGATGCCCTCACAGAAAATCACCAAAAAGAGTCAGGATACTCATGCCTTCTGCAGCCCTGGCCATGAAGTCAGTGGGGTGCTGGCACCATCTTTTCCAGTCAAATGAGGATCATTCAGGGCACTCAGGCTCTGTAGAGATGCTGCATATCCGTGCATCGCTGGATGATGAGTCTGTGCTGAGGACTACACTGCCAAGGATGGGAATGCTCCCTTGCTGCAGGGAGTGTCTTACTGCATGTTCAAGTCATGCATTTGGCCAACACACTGCAAGGTTTGATGCCAGTGCCCTCCAAATTATGGGTGCCTGCTTTGTCCTGCAGGGTTGTGGGAGAATGCATTTAGGACTGAAACTGTGAGGAACAGTTTCTTCTGAGGAACAGAAAAACTGTGCACAACCTGTTGCACTCTGCACACAAAACACCCAGGAAGACATGCATGCTTGGGATGCTATCTGTTCCTTCATTGATGGAGAGCATCTGAGACATGTTTAAATGTTCCCATCTTTTCCAGAAATGAAACTTCATAATGGAAATCAGAAAGTTTAAAAAAGAAAAAAAATCCCGAAATGTCTTTTGGGTCTGCTTAGTCTTCCTTTTCCTCCAGGAGAGGCTACAGGGTATTTCTATAGCCCAAGAGGGGGCTTCAGCTGCTCACTGGTAGCACTCAACACACCAGCCCTTTTCAGCAAACATGGTTACTCTAGCTAAGTCTTCCCTAGCTCTCTCTGCCTCCTATGACTTTTTCTGCGTATCAGTAAGTGCTTTAAGTCAGTAACTCTCAGGAAACCACCCCCACCCTCTGTTGAGGCGAGTCTCCTGCCCTCACAGGTCTTTTGTGGAGTAGCTGCCAGGGGGGATGTAGCAGCCAGAGTATACGTGCAGCTCAGGTGAAAGGGGTGGTGGGTGGGTGTGTGTTTTTTGCTGCTCAGCAAAGATCTGACAGAAGGGGGCCTTGAGGGTGGTTTGCTTGCATGTGGCACTGCAGGGAGCTGGCAGCAGACACAGTGGTGGGAGGGAAGCTTGTTGAAGGCTCTGTGAGTTGAAGCTGCTTGGGGGATGGGACAATCAATAAATGTTGGAGTAGTAGAGCTAGCTGGCCCTGAACAGTGGGAAGGGACTCCTCGGCAGGAAGATTCTCCTCCTGTGTCAGACAAAACACTCTCTTACTCCTCCTTCATTCTTTTTCAAATTTTAGGAAAAGAATCTCCCATCTCTTCTGTGCCTAGGCTTTTGCCTCAAAGGCTCAATTCACAGAGAGTCTGAGGCCTTCCAGCCTCCCAAGTTCCCTGTCCCAGAGGGGCTTAAAGCTGGGGTCCCAGAAACTGTGCTTGCCCTCCCACACGAAGCACTTAGGAGGCCAAGCTTTCTGCAACGGTACAACTATTCAGGAAACCACTACTACACCCTTCCCATGCTACGATGGGCCTACAACCCATAATCCCTTCTCCAGCAACTTGCTCTTATCCCATGCAAAGAAAGTCCTGCACATGCTAGGATGGCCCAGAGTTTTAGATCAAGGTGAAATACCTGTAGCTAAGCAGAAATGGGTTAGCATAGGTGGCTTCATCTCCTGAGCTGATAGGTCCCATCGCTTGTAAGGAGATAACATGGTAGAAGATGGGAAAGCCAACATGACCAAGAACTGCTTAGGAGCAAGGACAGAGAAAGAGAGATAGGGAAGGGATGCAGGGGGTGGGGAAGCAAACAGAGTCAGCAGTGCAAACATCCCCCTGGGGAGCAATGCCCACTGCTGTCAGTGTTGGATAACAACTCAGTGGGGACAACATTGGTAAAAACTGGCTAATGTAGCAAAATCAAAAGGGCAACACAATGTCTGTAACTGTGCCTGCTGAAGAGAGAAAAGCAATCACCATGGTGTCCAGAGCTTGCTCTCTCTCCACCAGGCTGACTACCTGCCATTACTGGCATGGAGGTCTCTCTTCAGTTCCCTTTCTCCTCCAGCTCCTTCTCTTCCCAGGAATCTGGGCTTGAAGCTCTGAAGAAAGGTGGAGGAGCTGCTGTTGTTGCCACTTCTGCCCCTGAGCTCCTGGCCCTTTTAAGCATCTGGAATAATTGTAACACCGGCTCTGAATTGTCTCTCTCTTCTCCTTCCTTGGTGCTCCCTTCAGCCTGAGGAACTGCACCATCCGCTGGGGTGGCCTCTTGAGCCTTCTGCTTACAGCAGCATTGGGATGGGTGGGAAAAGGAAGGATGAGGCAACTCTGTGCCCCATCTTCATGAGAGGGCTCTTGGAGGAGAGGAAAGCAAGTTTATCAGTCCCGCTGTGCCTCTGAGACTGCAGTGCCGTTCTCTTGCCTGTGGTCATCCCCCCGCACCGTTCCCAAGCTGTCATGGGCATAGCTTTCTGGAGAGCAGGAACAGACCCTTTTCTACCCTGACAGACTCCTCTGAGTGGCAGGTGAAGCCAAGGTCTGAATAGCCCACCAGGTACTGCTTAATTACCTCTGTGCCACATCCAGCACTTTGACACAGGAGACAAAGTCTCCAGTGGGCAGCTAACCTCTGCAATTTACCATCTACCAGGACCCCCAGATCCTTCTCCTCAGAACTGCTTTCTAGCTGGTCCACCCCTAACCTATGTTGGTGCCTAGCATTCTTCCTCCCCAGGTGCAGGACCCTACACTTGCTCTTGATGAACCTCATTAGGTTCTTCTCTGCCCAGCACTCCAGCCTGTCCAGGTCACGCTGGATGGCAGCGCGGCCCTCTGGAGTGTCAGCCACACCTCCCAGTTTGGTATCATCAGTGAACTTGCTGAGGATACACTCTGTCCCCTCATCCAGGTCGTTGATGAATATATTAAACAAGATTGGACCGAGTATTGACCCTTGGGGGACACCACTGGTTACAGGCCTCCAACTTGACACTGCTCCATTCATCACAACCCTCTGAGTTCTGTCACACGGCCAGCTCTCAATCCACCTCACTGCCTCCTCGTCTAGCCCACACTTCCTCAGCTTCCTAATGAGGATGTTATGGGAGACAGTGTGAAAAGCCTTGCTGAAGTCAAGGTAGATGACATCTACTGCTCTCCCCTCATCCAGCCAACCACTTATAACATCCTATAAGGCTATCAGATTGGTCAAGCATGATTTACCCTTGGTAAATCCATGTTGACCACTTCCAATAACTTCCTGTTCTTCAATGTTTTTGGAGACGACATCCAGAACAAGTCGCTCCATTACCTTCCCAGGGACAGAGGTGAGACTAACCAGCCTGTAGTTCCCTGGGTCCTCCTTCTTGCCCTTTTTGAAGATTAGAGCGATGTCGGCCTTCTTCCAGTCCTCAGACACCTCTCCTGTTCCCCATGACCTTCCAAAGATGACGGAGAGTGCTCTAGCAATAACATCTGCCAGCTCTCTCAGCACTCGTGGGTGCATCCCATCAGGGCCCATGGACTTATGGATGTGTAGCTTGGCCAAGTGGTCTCTAACCCAGTCCTCCTCAACTGAGGGAAAATCTTCCTCTCTCCAGACCTTCCCCCTTGCCTCCAGGGTCTGGGATTCATGAGGGACAGCTTTAGCAGTGAAGACCGAAGAAAAGAAGGCATTCAGTAACTCCGCTTTCTCTGTGTCTTCCACCACTAGGCTGCCCATCTCATTCCTCAGTGGGCCTACATTTTCCCTAGTCTTCCTTTTTCTGGTGATATACTGAAAGAACCTCTTCTTATTATCGTTAACCACAGTGGCCAAGCTGAGTTCTGCTTGGGCTTTGGCCCTTCTAATTTTCCCCCTGCATAGTTTCACTACATCTTGGTATTCTTCATAAGTTGCCAACCCCTTTTTCCAAAGAATATAAACTTTCCTTTTGTTCCTGAGGTCCAGCCAAAGCTCTCTATTTAGCCAGGCTGGTCTTCTTCCCCGTCGGCTTGTTTTTCGGGACATGGGGATGGCCTTCTCCTGTGCTTTGAAGAGTTCCTGCTTAAAGTATGACCAGCCTTCCTGGGCACCTTTGCCCTTCAGGACTGTCTCCCAAGGGACACTCTCAACCATGCTCCTAAACAGGCTAAAGTCTGCCCTTTAGAAGTCCAGGGTGGCCATTCTGCTGGCTCCCCACCTTGCTTCTCCAAGAATTTAAAACTCTACCATTTCGTGGTCACTCTGCCCAAGATGACCTCCAACCTTTAGATCCCCCACAAGGCCTTCTCTGTTAACAAACAGTAGGTCCAGTAGGGCACTTTCTCCTAGTTGGCTCCCTCACCAGCTGTGTTAGGAAGTTGTCTTCCGCGCACTCCAGGAACCTCCGGGACTGTTCCCTCTCTGCTGTGTTATATTTCCAGCAGACATCTGGGAAGTTCAGGTCCCCCACAAGAACAAGGGCGAGAGATCACGAAACCTCTGCCAGCTGTTTATAGAATATTTCATCAGTCTCTACATCCTGATTAGGGGGTCTGTAACAAATTCGCACCACGATGTCTGCCTTATTGTCCTTCCCCTTGGTTCTTATCCATAAACACTCGACACTGTCATTCACAATGTTAAGTTCTAGGCATTCAAAACTGCCCCTAACATAGAGGGCCACCCCACCACCTCTCCTTCCTTGCCTATCCCTTCTGAAAAGTTGGTAGCCATCGATCACAGCACTCCAGTTGTGCGAATCTTCCCACCATGTTTCTGTGATGGCAACTATATCACAATTCCCTTGCTGTACAATGGCCTCCAGCTCCTCCTGTTTGTTCCCCATGCTGCGTGCATTAGTGTAGATGCACTTGAGCTGGGCTAATTGTCCTGCCACATTTTTGGGGGGACAAGCCCTAATTCCCACCTGATCGTGCTCAGACCCTTTTGTAGTTACCATCCTATCACTACCCCTCATGTCTTTGCTACCACATAGATCACCATCCCCCACCATCGCTGAGACAGACTGCAAGACCTTGCTAACACTTTTATCCAGAAGCACTGGCATGCTGCTCCCAGGGTCTGCTTTAGTAATCCTGGTTCCATCCCCGTCCCCCTTCAAACATAGTTTAAAGCCCTATGAATGAGCCCTGCTAATTCTTGTCCCAGGATCTTTCTTCCCCTTCAGCTTAGGCTTTCTCCAGCAGTTGCCAGCATGCCTGGTAACCTGCAGAACAACTCATGATCAAAGAAACCAAAATTCTGCCAGTTACACCAGTCTCACAGCCAAGAGTTAATTTGCTGGCTCCTCCTGCTTATCCCCTCATCAATCCCTGAAACTGGTGGGATAGAGGAGAACACTATTTGTGCTCCCAATCCCTTAACCAGCCATCCCAGGGCCCTAAAATCATTCTTCATTGCCCTTGGACTGCTGGTAGCTACCTCATCACCACCTGCTTGAAATATCAGTAGTGGGTACTAACCTGAGGGCCAAACCAGGGTAGAGAGTTTTCTCCTTATGTCCTTAATCCTGGCCTCAGGGAGACAGCTGACCTCCTGGTGGGATGGGTCAGGTCTACAAATGGGGCCCTCTGTTCCTTTCAGAAGGGAGTCACCTACTACAATTACCCTTCTTTTTTTCTTAGTTGAGGAAGTCCTAAGGCATGGGGTTGAATGACTAGCCCTGGGCGACTCACTGGATGGATTGTCCTCTCCATCCTCCTTCACCTGGCCCTCAATTTCTAAAGCCCCATACCTATTATGCAAGGGCAACTGGGAAGGTGAGACTTTTAAAGCTGTCTGTAAGGGACACAAGGTCAGGTTGGTTGGAGCTCTGAGCAACCTGATCTAGTTGAAGATGTCTGTGCGCATTGCAGGGGGGTTGGACTGGATGGCCTCTAAAGGCCCCTTCCAACCCAAGTTATTCTATGATTCTGTCTTCTCTTGTCCCCACGGTGTGATTATTTTCTTCAGAAAAACTATCTTTCTCTTCTTGAATTTTATACCACATTGCTAGCAACCTGCTGATACTGCCACTGTGGTATTCAACTGCCTGAGTAGTTTTCAGCCTGTCCATCCCACAGTTTTTTGAGAGATGTAATTTCCTCAAGTCTCTGTGAATCTTCTAGGAGAATGGGCAGGCGTCTGATACTCTGACAGACAAGATGAAGACTGCAAGTTGGAAAAAAAAACAGGGACAAGGTTGGGCTGGTAACCAAGCGGAAAGGTAGCAAACCCAGAGATGCCTCTGTAAAAGATGAAGGGTCATTTGCAAAACAGCTGAGGCACGGCAGTTGATAAATAGAAAGGCAGAGACGGCACTTGTTCCTTTGCATGGCAGGAGAGACACTTTATGGTGTTGTGGGATCTGTGGAAGGGTCAAGAGCCTCCTTACAGTATATGTATTTTACATAACACCTAGTGGCAATGTGGCCCATACCCTGGCTTGAAACTCGCTGTCTCCAGGGAGCATTGGAGCACTTCAGAAGGGGTGATTTCATTTTTGTTCCTTCCAAGAGGAATTTAACTTGTAGACACCAAAATCACTCTGCCGCCTGAACCAAGATGCTGGAACAGAGGCAAACAGGGGAGTCTCTTGAAAACTTCAGGACTGTTTCAAGCCACAGCGTCACTGTAGACATTACCTCACACTCTCTCCTCGCCCTTCCGAGGGTGAGGGAAAACAAACTAAGATTTTCACATTGATGTCCTGGCCTTGTAGCTGAGATGTGGCACTGGATTTGTGCAATACCTGCAGAATCCCTGGTCTAGTTTCCATGCCCACTTTCTCTTCTGAGGAATTCTAGTATAGGGATGCTTTTTTGCATCTGACCCACCCCAATATAAAAGTTGTTGTCTAGACCTGGGAACTTGGAAGCATCTATGGGTCAGTAATATAAATGTGACTTGTATGCTGCCTCCTCTGAACCTAGTATGTTGTACTGCAGTTGGATGCCTCCTACTGTGTCCAAAAAGATGAAGGTTGATGGCAAACCTACCTCCTTAGTTATACGGGTCTTGTTTTTTTTCCATTTGGCGGTATATGATCCAAGAAGATGCCTCCCAAAAGTCCTATAGTATTGAAAAGATTGAACAGAAGTAATCTAAGTAATTTGGGACAGTAAACTTAATGCATTTGATCTACGTGCATTTTTCATTTGTCTCCTTAAATGATACTTTTGGAACTGAACAAAGTAGAGAAAATTTGACTGGATTTTTTTATTCCACCGAAGTGTAACACAGGGCTGTGGTTTAAATCAATTCTGTTTCCTCTCTTTAGGAGATAATGTGCAAAACCTTTGCACATAATAACACATATTTTAAAAGCAAATCTTTGACATAGAATTATAATTATTAAAAAATGAAATGAAAGCTTCCCAATTCGGTGTCTGGCATTTCCCCTTCACTACTTTGTATCTTCCAGTTGGATAAACATCAATGAATCATTACAAGGCGTTTGCCTGAGGTTCGGCTGTGTGATCATATCTAACTTCATTCCTCACAACCTGAGGCATTAGCAGGAGCATAAATTAAGAGTTTTATCTACTTCAACCATTACACACAAATATTCAAGTTTTGTGTATCTTTTTGTACTTATTGTGTGATGATAATCAATATGAGATTTTTGTTTTGTTTTGCTCCTTTTGATGCATTTCTTTGGAAACAAGATACTCCAATATTTTTAGATGAATCATTGCTGAGATTTTGCAGACTATCAGGCACCAAGAATCTCCTGAAATACCTGACAAAAAGTATTTACAATCAGACCTGCTTAATCCTACATCAATCATCAGGTCCCATTTCTATATAGGCTAGAAGAATCTTTGGGCTAACAAAAGGGTGACAGGAAATGAGAGACACAGATATTTGGATAAAGTAAGAAGGGATTAACCAGGCCTGAACGATGTTCTGCAAAACAAAGAAGAGTAAATGCCACTTCGGAGTTCAGAAGGGCAGATGAGAAATAATACTGCATACTGCCTCCACTTTGCCTTATTAATGGTAGGAACTGGGGTGAAGAGCTCCTTCATAGCTGTGGCCTTGCAGGAAGCTGCCAGTGGAGTCCAGCTACATGTGCACTGCGGCAAACAAGGCTCAGACACTCCACCTGGAACACAAGAAAGTCGTTTCTGGCATGCAGGCAGTCCTGGGTGACTGGCAGAGCCATAGGAGAGATAAATCAAAGCAAATCCGATTTTTAAAACCCTGTGTTATCAGTGCCCTGCTGTGCTGGTAAGTCATCTTTGGCGTCCTTGGTTTTTTTTCTCCCATTTTGGACAGCACAAGGAACATGTTCCCAGTATAGCTCATGAAGCTGCTGGCTACCTGCTCCTCCCTGAGCCCTTTTCTTAGGACCTTCCACCATGCCCCTGGGGGAAGCCATTAGCTGATAATGGCAGTTATTAATTAGTCAATAAAAAATTAATTAGTCAATACAAAATTAAGCTTTGGATTTGGATTCCTATAGTTTATCTACATTAACTCATGCGGTTAGAAATATGCTTGTCATCCTTCTCTTTCTCCTATTGTTTGTAACGCTCACTTGTGTTATTTCCTGTGCTAAAATGTAGGATGTTATCAGATGTCTGTGGAATGGAAGTGAGCGTGTCTATAAAGGGATATTCTACATAACTAGATGCTTCTCTGAGGTGTGGGAGTATACTGACAAAACCATTTGTGCATCTGAGCCTCCACTGATTGCTTTCAGACCCCTTATCATAACGCACATGCTTCAAGTGTGAGAGTTTTTTTGAATTTGTAGTTGAATATTAACCATTCCCTATTTGTTGTCTCAGATAACATGGTTGGGTGTAAGGTGAGGAAAACAAATGGTGACGATACTATGCCACAGAGAAAAGAGAAAGATTTAAAAACTTGTCAGACTAAAATGGATCATTCTTTTCCAGGCAGCAGCCAATATCAGATACTTCAGGAAAAGTCACATCTAATATCCACAGAGTTGGTTTCTAATGATGTTGATGGTATTATTTCCTGATCCATTAGTGATCTAAAAATTTCCTGTCTTGGAAAATGCGTCCTAGAATGGATCAGGATGTTCTAAAATAGAAAATCAGGAAGACATTTCTCCGAATGGAAACATTAGCTGAACCTTTGGGATGATGGAGATAAAAATACGACAGCTGTGAAAAGTTATCATCAACTGTACCTGTAAATTAACATATCTGCACTCTGTTAGGGAAACATGGCACTATATTCTTATCTCATTAAACTGTTTCCTTCCTTCCTTCCTTCCTTCCTTCCTTCCTTCCTTCCTTCCTTCCTTCCTTCCTTCCTTCCTTCCTTCCTTCCTTCCTTCCTTCCTTCCTCTCTTTCCAGCCCCCTAAATGAGGGATCTAATCAGGGTGGAGAGGGCAGGTAGGAAGAGAAAGAGGAAACAGCTAGTGGAAAGGTACGGCTTGGCAGGTTGGCAGGCAGATTAGCCAGGTGATGGATGATACTCAGGAATGTTTGCATACTGCGCCTCCTTAATTGCTTTCCATGAAGTAGTGAACTAAAGAAGGAAGGGCTGATTTTGCTTTAATCTGAATTACTCACATGACCAATGTTTCGTTTCACCAGACCCTTTTCCGTGTTAGCTTGAGCTCGCTATCATTCTGTCAATGAATATTCTCACTTTTCCTGCTTTTTATATATCTTATACATTTTGCTATTCAGCTTTCTGAGTAATGATAGCGAAGCAGGCTGGTGGATGCAAAAGGGGAGCAAAATGCACGCTTACTATCCTTGAATTACATACTACCTGCTAGAGTGCAGTACAAAACAGTGTCCATGTTATAAAATCAGAGCATGTCAGAGTAAATTGTTAGTGGAAAAATTATACCCCCACAACTCCCATACACCCAATTCAAGTCTTAGGGAAAATCCTGTATAAATATTTGATGTATACACTCTGTCTTTGATACCATTTTATTCCTAATGAAGAACAAAATTCAAAGTTACAGTTAGGCACATGGTAAAGAAATAGAAGGCAGTGATGGGCAGGGTATAGGCAAATGTAGGGTTGCACAGGTACATATCTAATCCGGTTTTTCCATGCCAGGACTAGATTTTTTCCCAACAGCCACTAATACCTGTACCCTCCCTGAGGGGTTCCCTATAGAGGCTCTGTGCCTCTGCAGTCGAGGCTTTAGGACTAAGCATGGCCAATGGCACTAAGCTCCCTGCTCAAGGCATCTTTGTTGCCCTTGTTGTGGGCTGGAGGTGAGGATGAGTGAAATATGGTCTCTGAGCAGTCTGGCAGAGGTAGCGTGCTTCTGGTCTTTCCAGCTGGAACCTGAATGTTCATTTGCACAAGTGAAGGGGCCTTTTCCTATTTTAGGTCGTGCAACTTAAAGTGCGTATTCAGTAAAATGACTTGGATAGTTGCAGTGCAGTCCCACTTTGTTAATTAAACCAGAGTTGTGTTTAATTCATTTTGACAGCACAGTTCTTCCCCCTGTTATATTTGTAACAGCAGGAATCCTACTTGCTGGCTAATAGTTCCACAGAAACATGCAATTACAAAAATTGCCTATCAGTCTTCGTGTCTCTTGCTGCAGCCAACATAGTGAAAGCACTGAAACTTATCTGACCAGATGTGAACTGGGTGTGTGCCATGGAGGCTTTCTTGTCCCTCCAGGCAATCACAGGCAGCACAAATTTGTGTGTCAGGAAGGGGACAGAAGCATAGCTACAGATGTTCTTAATGGCTGTCAAATTCCTCAATCCTATTTAGAAATAAGCACTGCGCTCTCTGATCCCTTGGGCTAACTCCTAGAGTAGACTTAACTAGTTACCTAACATAAAAAGTGAAAAAGAGAGTAGGTGTCTGGTGTGAATCCATGGTGATGCACAGACTAGATGTTAGACAGGGTAAGAGGAAATTATGTTTCCTTCCATCTATCAGCTAACTGTAAGAAGAGTACCCAGTGAAAATACAGTCTAGTAGGAGAAACTGGAATCTACAACACTGTATCCATTGTGACCCATTACAGAAAGGTATAAGGAATAACATCTGGATGTGTAATAGAGAAGAAGAAAAGAAGCGTTGCTTTTGGCAGAAGAAAAGCTGACGGTTTCCTTCCATCCACATCTACATCTTCTGTGTCTGTTCATTCACCACCATAGCCCTATGGTGCTCTTTGAACAATGGTCCAGAAGAACACTCACAATCCCAGAAAAATGTTTGACAGCACTATCTTCGTCCATTATACACTGCATTTTAACCTGCAGCTGGAAATACAAGAATTCATTAGATGCCACTGCACCCTGTGAGACAGGAAAGAGCTGTCTTTATTTTGCAAAGAAACAATAAACAACAGCAATTATTAATGCTCAAGTATAAACCTACAACATCAATAACAAAAGCTAAAACACAGGGCAGCTTTCCTCTGTGCAACTGTCATCTTCTTCCTTCTAATACATTTACCAGTTAAAAAAGAGTGAGGAATTCGAGCTAATAAAATACAGGAAATTATTCATGTAGGCTAACCACAACCTTGTAAGGCCAGTCTCTCTAGACACTAAATGGAGACAGTTAGGACGAGCTGCCTGCTAAAGGAGACTTACTCCCTCTCCCTTTCTGTCTCTCTCTCCTTCTCTCTCTCAGCGTCTGAACGCAAGTGGCCAATTGCACATGGCTCACAAGCCGTTTGAAGAAGACGCCCATGTAAGAACAACGCTAAAGGCTTGAGTTACGCAGGAGCTGAGGCCAGAGGGCAATTCAGACCCTGGAGTGGGGAGGAAGCTGCAGACTCCAGCACTGGCCTTTCATGTCCCTTGCGCATCCCACAGTGAAGCAATGAGACCCTTGGTCAAAGCAACCTCCTTCCTCCGGGGACCGGCCCTCGTGTTCCTCTTCTCCTTGGATGTCCTGTGTATGTGGTGTGTACTTTATGACTCTTGATCATGCAAATATGCTATATGGTGCCTATTGGCAGGAAGAGCGATTACCCTGGAGTCGTTTAAGAAATTATGCTAAAATTAGCAGAGGGACATCCTCCAGGGTGAGATATGGTGTTTTAAATTATTTTAGTGATCATAATTTATTTTAGACTTTTAATTTGAATTGGAAAAAAAAAATTAAGTTTATGAGTCCCTGACAACATGAGAGTTAAGCACCCAAATACCTTTAAATCTGTGGTTCCTAATCCATGCTGAATATGCATTGCCATCTCAGGTGAAACAAGACATTGGAAAGTTTAATGTTTGATCTAAGCACTCAGCTGACATTTATCAGAGCTGGTCAGGTGCCTGTTTATTTTTTTTTCCCAAGAAAAGTATTTCCACATTTTAAAATAATTATTTTAGTTATTTCCGCTAACGAAAGAGTTGAATTGAGAGATATTTCACAAGTTATTTCACTTTCTTCTACGACTTAGTCACTTTTTGTGTGTGTTTGTTTGTCAGTGAGCAGAGAGCTGGGACACTGCAGCCGACGTAAAAGCACAACCCTTTGTTTTTTTAGTATACAATGATTTGCTCAGTGCCCTGGAAATTTATTTCCATGACAGCCTTCTTGAATGGCATATTTGCCATTTTCAGTTTACTCTGCGTGTGTTTGCGTATGCGTGTGTGAGCGTGCGTGTGTGCTGGCAGGTGGGTGTGCCCGGAGAACAATTCCCATTGATGAGAAAGGCGAGGAGGAGGTATTTAGGAGGTGTTATGAAAGACTTAGAAGGAAATAGTGCGGCGTAGCTGCCAGAGCAAATTAATTATTAATGTTTATAGCTTAAAAGTTTTGAGAAGCCCAGCTGCTCAGGGTATGCGTGTGTGTATGTACGTGTGCGTGTGTATACGTATGTGTGTAAATATAAATGTTAATGACTCATGCTGTGTTTAGTCAATGCACGAGTAAAAGTGCCCAGGCTTCAAGCAACAAGTAGCAGACATGCTGAGAATATCAACCCTAGCAATCACCACACAGAACCCATAAGCAGTGAAATTTCACTTGCTTGGGACTTTCTGGCAGCCCTGGTATTGCCATTGCAGTTTATAGGGTCCTTTATGATGTGACAGTGACGTATTGCTTTTTTTTGCAAAAGCATCGTGCATGTTTACAGGTGAATAATAATAGTTAAGACAGCAGACTTTGCTTTATTCCAGAAGCCATGTAGCTGGTTTGAAATGGTAGAAGCCTGGTGTTCCCAGAAATGACCTGTATTTAAGGAAAAAGTTGCACAACTAGCCAACATCGAGCTTGGCACGAGAGCTCGTTTTGTCTTCATTTCTGAATAACTTATGGAAAAATTTCATGTGGAAAAAACCTCCCTAACCCAAACAAGTAGAGACAAACAGTTAAAAATTTAAAAAAAAAAAAAAAAGGAATTAAGAGACTATAGC